>VYXC01005426.1:391588-576451 GCA_013397175.1 Platysteira castanea
ATATATATATATATATATATACATATATATGTTACTTTCTGCTTGACAAAGAGATTTGAACTGCATCCCACCCATTCCACGATTAGATCTCCATCCTGAGAATATGAGATATATATATATATATTCTCTTTCTGTGAATACAGATTAAGCTGCTGAGTTTCTCCTTTTCTTCCTCTGGAATATTTTCCGTGTCCTGAGGGAAAGAAGGCAGCTCATTCTCTCTAGCTCCGGGTAGCAGCAGGAGAGGGAAAGCTGCTGGCTCCTCGGGCAGTTGGCAGCCTGGGGTGCCCCAAGCCGTGCTGTGAGAGATCTGGAGAGCTTTTTGGGGCCCTCCAGGGCTGGCACTGCAGGGAGCAGCGAGGAACCCCAAATGTGCACCTCTCCTGCCCTGGTGCTGCTCACAGGGAGAGATGGAAAATGTGCTGCCAGCCTGGAGCTCCGTGGCCCACTGCCCTCCCTTCTCCTCCTGCCGCTCCACGCCCACGCTGGCACTTGGGATGAAGCTGTCACCAAACGCGAGTGTCCCTGGAGTGCCAGGCTCGCAGGGAGCTGGGGTGTTCAGCCGGGAGAGGAGCCGGCTCCAGGGAGACCCTGCTGTGGCCTTTCAGTACTGAAAGGGGCTTCTGAGAAAGATGGGGACAGAGTTTTTAGTGGGAGGACAAGGGAGGGTGGTTTTAAACTAAAAGAGGGTTGATTCAGAGTAGACACGAGGGAGAATGTTTTTGCTGAGAGGGTGCTGAGGCCCTGGAATGGATTTCCCAGAGAAGCTGTGGCTGTCCCATCCCTGGAAGTGTCCCAGGCCAGGGTGGACAGGGCTTGGAGCAGCCTGGGATAGTGGAAGGTGTCCCTGCCCATGGCAGGGGTGGAACTGGATGGGCTTTAAAGGCATCTGCCAGACCAAATCATCCTGTGATTCTATGATTTCATTGTGGACTCTCAGNATCTTTGTCCAACCTGAACGGTTCTATAATTCTATTTTATATATATATATATATATATATACATATATATGTTACTTTCTGCTTGACAAAGAGATTTGAACTGCATCCCACCCATTCCACGATTAGATCTCCATCCTGAGAATATGAGATATATATATATATATTCTCTTTCTGTGAATACAGATTAAGCTGCTGAGTTTCTCCTTTTCTTCCTCTGGAATATTTTCCGTGTCCTGAGGGAAAGAAGGCAGCTCATTCTCTCTAGCTCCGGGTAGCAGCAGGAGAGGGAAAGCTGCTGGCTCCTCGGGCAGTTGGCAGCCTGGGGTGCCCCAAGCCGTGCTGTGAGAGATCTGGAGAGCTTTTTGGGGCCCTCCAGGGCTGGCACTGCAGGGAGCAGCGAGGAACCCCAAATGTGCACCTCTCCTGCCCTGGTGCTGCTCACAGGGAGAGATGGAAAATGTGCTGCCAGCCTGGAGCTCCGTGGCCCACTGCCCTCCCTTCTCCTCCTGCCGCTCCACGCCCACGCTGGCACTTGGGATGAAGCTGTCACCAAATACGAGTGTCCCTGGAGTGACAGGCTCGCAGGGAGCTGGGGTGTTCAGCCGGGAGAGGAGCCGGCTCCAGGGAGACCCTGCTGTGGCCTTTCAGTACTGAAAGGGGCTTCTGAGAAAGATGGGGACAGAGTTTTTAGTGGGAGGACAAGGGAGGGTGGTTTTAAACTAAAAGAGGGTTGATTCAGAGTAGACACGAGGGAGAATGTTTTTGCTGAGAGGGTGCTGAGGCCCTGGAATGGATTTCCCAGAGAAGCTGTGGCTGTCCCATCCCTGGAAGTGTCCCAGGCCAGGGTGGACAGGGCTTGGAGCAGCCTGGGATAGTGGAAGGTGTCCCTGCCCATGGCAGGGGTGGAACTGGATGGGCTTTAAAGGCATCTGCCAGACCAAATCATCCTGTGATTCTATGATTTCATTGTGGACTCTCAGCTTTCACTACCAGTTTCAAAGAAAACACTGATTTTTTTTCCACACAGACCCCTTATTTTAGTGATACTTTTTTGGAATGCGAGCCCCTTTAGGCCTCCGTGCTGCAGGCCCAGAAGCAGATCAGAATATGGGGTTTGAATTAAAATCACTTTAGAAGCTGAGTCACACAAGTGTAAGATAGAAGTATAAACTTTAGTTTTCAGTAGAAATATATTTTAAGTGCCTTAAACACTGAGAAATTGTATTAGTCGAGTTAAAAAGACCTTAAACCTACTTCTTTAGTTCAGCAGTGCTACCTTTCACAGAGTACCCTGTCTGAGACAAAATATAAACATTGTTCCATTACTGGTACTTTTTAGATAAGTTCTGTACCTAAACAAAAAGAACAGATAGAGATCATATGTGTAAAATCTATGCAGGATTTGTGTAAGAGTTACTACTATTTTTGTAAAAAAGAATTAAGTTTTGGTAAGTTAAAAAAAGTAGAATTAGAATTGTGTTCTATACTGATTGGCTAATTAATGAAGATAATGTATATCCCGGCATGTTAGAATTTAGTGTATAGAATAGAATAGAATAGAATAGAATAGAATAGAATAGAATAGGAATGCTGTTGCTGAGGAACTTTGCTGCTAAGGCTGCTTTGCTGCTTCTGCTCCGACCATTTGCCCTCGGACTTTGCCTTCAGATGAAATAAACAACTTCAAGAGCAAAGCAGCCTCTTCTCTTTGTCTCTCTCTATCCCCGGCTAAAGGATCCCATCATCAACTCAGCAATACTTGATGTAGTCAAATTCTGATTATTTTACTGTTCTTTTGGCTGAGTTTCTATTTATTAGCATAAATTCCTCAGCTTTTCAGAGACACACTTTTGATTTCAAGGTACTTCTTGAATGTCTCCTCCTTTAATTAATCATCCCTGAAATTAAATTTCACTGTTCAAAAAACCCCTCAAAAACTAATATCTTAAAATGTAGGCTTATATGTATAGCATCTATAATTATTTCCATGTATTTTTTCACAAAACAGATCTAGGTTCATGTCAAGTTCATCTTCCTGCTGTAATTTAAATTTTCCTGGTGTGTTTTTTAAAGACTCCAATAGGTAGACATCTTTTATTGAAAGAGCAGCAGTTTTGCAGTTGCGTAAAAATGTGAAATGCAGAGCAAACTGTTATCACTGAGGTCATATTAGCTCTGAAGATATTATTTCTCATTGAAGGCATTTAAAAATAATATTTTTTAGAAAATACTACTATGGGTAAAAAAAGGTGTGTATAAAAATGAGTAAACTTAATTAATTAGCAATATTCTACCTCATAAATGGTAACTTCAAGACACCACTTGAGTTCTGTGGATGGCAAGGATACTTTATCAGAACTTTGAATATCTGCTAAAATACTATTTTATCAGGATTTTTAATGTTAAATAGCATTTGTTTTCAGTTTTAGTGCAATTCACCGGTGGCACAGTGTGCACAGTGTTTGCCTCATTTTTTTTCTCCCTCGTAGATATGAGTGACTAGAAATAATTTAGAAATATCTGCACTCTGGCATTTGGTTTGACTACTCCAATTACCGTCATTTTCCCACTTTTCTACACTCAGCTTTTCCTGCTTCAACATCACAAATTCAAAAAGCAAAATTGTCCCATTAATCCAATTAAGCTCCTCACTGTACAAACCTTAATGGCTTTAAGTAACTCATTTTGGAGTTTATGTGCATGTGTGTGCTTTGTCTGCTTAGATCTCTTTAAAAAAAAATTAGTTAGATATATCTTGAACTTAGAAGGCTTTTCTTTTATGGTTTTCCATGTAAAAGGAATTGAAGAAGACAAAAAAGGATTCCTTTGACTGCATAATTAGCTGGATAAAGGGGTCAGTGTTATTATTTCAGAGCTCTGAGGTTTGTTTGTCGATTGCTTTTGGTCTGTGACAATAACAGGACAGATATTTCATTGGTGTATCATGTCATCAGCACGACTTTGGAGTAGAATAACCATTTTTAGGTGAGCCATCCAATGACAGGCAGTGTAGTAACAACTCTGTTTACCCCGTTTTACCTCGTACAGCTTCTTGTGGGATGAAATAGAAGCTTCTCACCAGAACCTACATTTTTGTATCTGCACGTTGGAGGAGGCAAAGATCACCAAAGTTCACAGTGCATTTTGAAAGTTTTGCTTTATCAGAGTGCATTTGGATGTTTTTAATCCCTCAGTGAACAGCAGCTGAAGTGGGAACTGCTGACAGCGAGGTGACAGGAGGCCCACAGCCACCAAAGAATTGAGAAGAGGATTTTGGGGTAGCAAGTGTGGGATCTTAGACCAAAATGTGGATGTAGCCTGAAGTGAAAGACAAACATCTCTAAGGCATATGGGAAGTGTTGATAGCCAAGCCCAGCTGAAGAAATCCGTCTGAAGTCCTTTATAAACTCTTACATACATGGCCTATCCACAAGTCACTTACAAGATCTGAAATTAGTCCGTGCTTAATGAACAAGTGGGACTTATCACTGCTTTTCTGTGTGCAGAGTGTTATTTAGTATCTAGTGCCTTAATTTTTAGAAAGTTTGCCTCCCACACTTGTAACACCTCAGGGAAGGCTGCACCTTTGGCTTTGTGTTTCAGCGTGGCACCGCGGGGATGTGACAGGAGCAGGGCTGTTTGTCTTCCTCTCCCTTCCACCTCCCCAGAGCACGGGCAGCTGCCGTGGGGAGGGTGCCCAGGACCGCGCCGTGGATCTTTTCCATAATCCCCTCACAAACACAGTGCTTGCTCACGTTGGCTGCCTAGAGACTGAGCAGGCCGTATTTTTCACATGCTTATTCCATAATTTGAATGTCTCCTAGTGCAAAGATTTGTAAGGGATTATTATGCTGTGTAAAGCTTGTGTTTATATTGGCCATGCTTGGGATTATATGGGATTTGCTTTTTTCATGCTAATAAGCGTTTTTATTTTTGTTTTCTGCCCTAAAACTGAATGCAGTCCAGGAGCTGATGGATAACAGACTTTATTCAACATCCATCATATCATCATATCATCATATCATATCATATCATATCATATCATATCATATCATATCATATCATAGTAGTAGGAAGTAAACGCAGATGAATATTATTTGGATGAGCTTTGACTTTCTTTTAGTTTGCTAATCTGATCAAATATCTAGAGGTTTAATTGCATTCTCCCTATGAGTAATGCTAATAATTATTTTAGTTTTATCATATTATTGGCCTTTATCAAAAGAAGTCCATATGATTATTGCATTATATGTAGTTATTAGTGAGCTGGAGAAAGTAGTTGAGTTCAACAGCAGTCTGATTTGACAGTATTTTTTCCTCATAAATATCAAATAATTTTTTTATTAGATTGAACAAGCACAAGGAAAAAAAAATAACTTTAAAAAGAGGTAGATTTTGGAAAGATCAAATGAAGCAGCCAGAAGTCTCAAACAATGAGCTTCTGCTTCCTATGTAAAAGGTTACTTGTTGGGAATAGTGTAAGATATTATTTTAATCTGTTATCAATACGTACAGCTGCCATGGACTACAGTTATATCAAATTCTATATGATTTGTTGTTGGAGTTTTTTTCCCGAATAAATAGTTTGCTGAGATTTACACACCTGTAATTTTTAGTTTCTGCTTGTGCTCTGTTAAATGCACAATGCAAGTTCCAGCCTCCTGGTTACTCTGAACAAGTTTTTTTAAATAGTGAAAAAATATTCTGCACAGGTGACCTCAGTTTGATTTACCCTGTAACTCCTGTATTAAGCTTCTTTTGTAGACCAGATGTGGCCTCTTAAAGGCAGAGTTCCCAGTGTTCTGCTTGGGTTGCCTGAGGAATTAGATTTTCCATGAGAACCTGGAGTGCAGGAGCATCCCATATTTTCTTTCCAAAGCAGAGCGCCGTCCTACCCAGCAGGATTTCATTTGCTTGCCTGTGGTCCAGTGCCTGCTTTGTTCTCGTGCATTTCGTGTTGAGATCCACCGAGGCGGGGGCAGGCAGCAAAAGGGGCTCTCTTCCGATGTGTCTCCAGCCCATTTTAAACTGGATTAAGGTGAACATTGTGCTTTCCTTGGGGAATCCTCCCTTGGCCGTGTCCGTGCCCAGAGCTGGTGCTCACCCAGGGCTCAGGCCTGACCCCCACGAGGGGAACAAGGCACCTCAGCTTGGCAGAGTGAAGGGGTTTGTTTGACTCGCCCTCCTCCTGAGCCTTCCCTCTTCCCCAGGGTAACTCCTCCTGGGCCTGAGCTGGAGCAAGGATGGCATTTGAGGTGTGTGTGTGCTTAAAATCCTCCTGTGGCGGGTTTCCCGGGAGAACCTGAAAATGTTCTGTGAGGTTTAACAGCGCAGCAGATCCGGGCTGGGGGCTGGGGTGTGGGACAGGCTCCTGGTCACCCCTGGAGCTGCTGCTCTGAGCTGCTCCAGCAGGCAGGGAGAGAAGGGGGAGCAGAGCAGGGAGGTGTCTTTTAGGTCCATCTGACACGAGAGGTCCTAGTGTCAGGAGAGATCTGGGGTCCCTGTTCTTGTCCTTGGAGGCTGGGTTGGGTTGGAGCGTGTTCCCCATGCTGTTCCCCAGCCCCAGCCCTCCCCTGCCCCTGTGCCTGAGCTGTTTTTGCTTTGCTCAGTGATGTTTGCCAGTAGGTTACCCAGTGCTTGCTGTCCTTCACATTTTTAGTTAGTTTTTGGTGATCCTTGTGCTTTTTTCTGGTTTTTTTTTTAATTTTTGCCTAACTGTACTAACAACTCAGATACTCCAGCTATTTTCCAGGTTAACTTACTGATAATACTTGGAACTGCAATAATGCAAAATCCTCCCTGTCATCTTTCAACAAGAGAGTTCTTTTTAGTCATTAAATCTGCTAAATGGATGGTTATCTATTTAAATCTGTTGCCAAAGTAATTAACCCTGGAAAGTAATTCCCCTGCCAAATCAAATCAGGGTTGTTTTTTCTGAAATTCCTTTTGAAAGACAGTAATTCCTGCCAGTAGAGACCATGGGCCTTAAGAGAATGCTGAAAGAGATTTTAGAGTTGTGCCAGTTTCCTTCTTTCAGGCTCATGGAAGAAGCAATTGAGTCTCTTTTCTCAGAAAAGACATCCCCAGGCGATCATGGCAAGAATAACAATAAAGGTGTAAAGGGGAAGAGCAGCTCTTGTTGGATAAAGAGCTTGTCCCACCCCACAGCTCAGCAAGGCACCAATACAATATTTCTTAGAAGAAAAATTAAGGATGGAGTTATAAATACAGATGAGTATGGGATTGGGTTGTTTTCTTTTTTCCCCCCTGAAGGTTCATAGCTCAGCTCTGAAGCAAAAACAGCAGAGGGGTGGCACGCTGCAACAGAGAATGAAAGGGGCACGATGGCAAGGCAGGAGGTCAGTGGGGCCAGAATATCTGGAGACAGCTGCTGTTGGGCCCTGTTTAGGTTTTTCTCTGGTTATGCAGATTAAAAGATCATTTTTCAGAATTGTGGCACAGTCAGGGATTTCTGAGTATGGAAACTTCCTGCTGTTTGTTTCTACTGCGTTCCCAGGAAATGCAGCTTAACTCATTGCTTTTGTAAACAGGCAGAGTGATAGCAAATGATTATTCCAAACAGAATAGCTGATGAATTGCTGATGCCTGAGCAAAAACATCCTTTCAAAGCCCTCAGGACTGACTGCTCACCTGAAGGACAGTGCTCAGGCACTAATGGAAAGATGTCCTGGGCTTTCAGGACAGTGTTGATGGCCTCAGTAGGCACAAGTTTTTCTTTAGTCCTCAAGTGAGTCCTGGGCTCAGGAATGTAATAAAAATTTTAACGCAAGAGCTGTGGTTTTTCACACTTAAAAAAATCCCAAACCACAAACCTTTCTGTTTTCCCAGAACACAAATGTGGAGTCCTGCTGGCTAATTGGAGAAATCCTCTCTAAACTTTTGCCTTTTTTTTTTAATTAATATTTTTTAAATTATAGCAGTCAAAATCTAAAACCACTGTAGTTTTCAGATAATTTTCAAACTTGAGGGGGAAAAAAAAGTCTTCTCTACTTTTCTTTTTTCCTCTTAATTTGCACGTGGGCAGGATGACATTCCCAAGGGAATTTTGTGCTTATACTGCAATATGCAGCACAACTAATGAAAGTGTCATGGCTTTAATCGTGTGTGCCTTTGGAAGGACACCAACGCCGGATCATTGCCCTCCAAAAGAGATAAAAAGGGAGGAGTAGCACGGGATTGCTCCCTTACCTCTGGCTGCTCTGTTTGCTCGGGCTTGGCTGGAGAATTTTCCCTCTCCGGGCCTGTGTGTGGCTGGAGACCACTCAAAGAACAAGCAGCTGCAGTGTCAGCTCGTGCTGACATTTGCACTCACGAGGAGCCTCGAGCACTGATCTGATGTCGATGTCACCGTGACTAAGGCTAAGTAAAATCCTCAGGTTCAGTTCAGGTTCTCAAGCCAGGCCTGAATTCTCTTCCCGCTTTTGTTATTGTGAAAGCTTTGAGCCTTGTTGGACTTCAACCCTGTACGTCCTCAAAGGATTGGGCCTGGATGGTCTTGAGGGTCCCATCCAACCCCATCCGTTGTGTGATTCCAAATGCTTTAACTAAAAGATTTGGAATTAAGAGAGTTGGTTTATTTTTTTATTTTTCTGGAATGCGAAAAATCAGGGTCACTAGGTTCGTCATGGTGCAGATAACCCAGGCTGGGGCCTGGTTGGAAGCAGCACAGGTCCTGGGATGTACTGGCTCTGTCACCTGGGAACAAGGTGTTCATCAGGGCAGACACTCTGCAGGCTCCAGTTTTGTGGTTGTGTTTGCTTAAACCCACTCACCCACGACACACGAGGCCTCAGACCGCCCCAGAGGCCGGAATCACAAGCTTGGAAGATGTAAAAGGGGACAGGCCCATGGGTGAATCTCAACAGACGTTTAAACACAACTTGTGGGACAATCAGTGACTCCCAGACTGAGAGTGCACAAGGGGAAAACAGCTGAAAATGAAGTTCAGGGAAGATGGGATGGAGCTCTGGCTCCTCAGGGTGATTTCTATAAATCTTGCTAACTCACTGTTAGCTCGAGCAGGTGGACCTCAGTCTCCTGAGAGACACTGACTCACCTTCAGACTTCTGAACTCCTTCCCTTTTCTTCCCTCAAACTGGAATGCTTTGCCATTTATGCAGATGGTTTTCCTTATTCTGTGGAGTTACGTAACAGAACAACTGGTTACATCTGTTACTGTGCAATTCAGCTTTTTGGGTCACTTTCAGAGGACAGCAGAGGCTTTCCAGAGTACTGAATCCATCAGTGTGGCATTGGCTGAGGCCTAAACAGGGGATTTCACCATTTTGTGTGGCTGTTACTACTGTTCCACATGAAAATGTACAAAGCTGACACATTATTCTTTGCTGTTCTGCCTAATCTTTATGATTATGAATTTACAGTGCGTAAGCACACAAAAATAAAGTTAAAAGAATATAAAGGCTGCCTTTTGCTGCATTCAGATATGAAAAACTTAATTAAGTAGGTGGTTAAGGAAATACAAATTGTAACTTTTTTCTATAGATGTTGCTGTGAGCTGCCATCTACGCCTGGAATGAGATTTATTCGTAAAGATCTTGACTTCTACCAAATGTCTTTTCCTGGCCTAAAAACACATTATTTAACTTTGGGATTTAATGTGATTTCCTTTATCCACATCCAGCACATAACACAAAGAATAACTTCCCACCTTTGGTGTGAATGCAGTTCTTTCCCTGGGTATTGACTTTGACCTTATCCCGACCTAATGAGAACACCAAAGGAGTAGGAATGGAAGGTGTCACCCTTAGAAAACTACACATGTACAAGCAGTTTTTAACTTGTGATTTCCATAGTTGTTAGCCTCTGGTTTTGACATTATTTTAGGCTGTCTTTATTTAAGGAATAACAGCCCTTCAAAATATGTCACATTTAAAACATGGGTGACAAAAGAGTTTCTATTTCCAGATAAAGAAATGTTAGGTTTTTTAGATTTCTCTGCACCAAGAAAATAATCATATAATGGTAAATTTTGCATGTCCCAAGCTGTGATTTGGGGGTAGCTCATTTGTTTTTTTTTTTTTCTGGAATGCTTGGCAGGAGGAGGGAAAGTCTTCTGGATTCTATTTTTAGCATTAGAATGCTATTGTGATTCTTGCATTTAATTCACTACCTGATGGGAAGAACATTGAATTTTTTCCCCGTCACCGTAGTACCAAGCTTTTAAATGCATTTCTTCCGTGCTTTCCTGCCTAGAGACATTTGATAAAACGTGGATGGGTTGATAGATAGACAGACAGACCAAGGAATTGACTTATTTGAGTGTAAACATAATTTATATAGGTCTGTAGGTACACTGCTATTTACATATGTGCATACATACATATCAGAGAAAGCAACACATTTTGTAGACAACAGAAATTGCAGGGCTTCTATTCTTCTAGAATTGTAGGAAGGCATTTTTGCTTTTCGACTGTGGTCTGACAGCATCCCAATCTCCAGGATGTCAAGTTTCCAGGAGAGAATGTACATGTTCCTCAAGACAGCTGGTAGGGTCTAATAACGTTTGAGGGCTAAAAATCTGAGTCTACTTAACAACCTTCCCAGTTTGCTTCCATTCCCTTTTCCAGGGTGTAAATAGCATTTTAGCATTCTGATACTGACGGTAATTTGCCCTCACATTACTGTTTTACAGTTGAAAAGGTGATGATTGTGTTCTGCTCTCTAGTTCTACCTGTGCCTAAGCAGAAATGTCACTGAATGCTTCATTTTTGCCAGGGCTTTCTAGAGATGATGATGGATTGAAGCACAGCCTCAGCTGCATTTCTAAACTAACCATATGGCCATTGAAGACTTGCATATGTTAAGCAAGCTTGGTTGACTTGATCCTTCAGCAAGCCTCAGCAGCAGTTTGTAGCAGAGTTTTAAACGTATTAAATGTGGGAGATGCAGATAGTGGCTAAAACTGTTGATAGTAACTAGCTGGGGATGGAAGGAGCCGACCCCGTGGACCTGCCTTTCAAGTCCTGCTGGGGATTGGAATGTGCAGCTTGACAGAGTGAGAAGACACTTTGAATATTCCCAGTTTGGAGGAGTAGGATGGTACCTAGTGGAGGTGGTTCTAGACTGCACATATTTTAGCTATAGCAACGCAGATTTTTGTCTCTTTCCTCCTACTTCCAGGATTTTCTGAATACTCTCTTAAATGCCCGTGCGGCAGCGGTGAACCTTGATTAAATGATGGAACATAATGGAAGAAGTTAATAGTAATTCACTATACAACTGCTGCCTGAAGTTAACAGCAAATACATTATTATTGTTTCCAGAGTGTGTTTTCGTTGTAGGTGTGGTATGCAGTGGCGATCCTGGATGTGGATATTGATAGGGGAGACCTTTGATCTGCCACATCTTCATCAAACAAGCTGAAAGGGAAAGCTGTCTTCAAAGCTGTCTTATGGCTGCCATAGTTAACCTGAAGCTTGCTAGAGTTAGATGGGAGCTGCTCCATTTTAACACTGATTTTATAAGTATTGTGTTTCATACTCATTGCTACGGGAGCAAAACCACTTTTCCAAGAACCGAGACCTTTGCATGGTTATCTCTTACTGACTGAGAGAATTTTGAAAAAGAGGTTGCACTGTAATTTTATTGGTGAAGTGCTGCTGTCGGGGAAGGTTTTACATTCTGTTCATGCACAGAGTGTTTTGCATGTGGAGGTTTCAGAATGTTTATATTGTCATTCCTTATAAAAAACGCTTGTTTTCCAAATGGAACGTGCAAAGGCCTTAATTTAGACTGCTAAATATAAATGATTGAATACATCTTGAACATAACTCTGGCAGCATCTACTCTTCCCTCACCTGCACTGCTGGTGATCATCTTGATACCTGGTTTATGTTATGACTTAAGAGACAATCTAGAAGGATTTTTCATGTAATAGATCCTCTGCAGGTCAGGGATGTGCTGTAGAGGCTGCAAAATTATTTCCTTTTGGGGGAGATTTATTTTACTCGTGACTTGGAAACATCTCTTTCAATGGGTGGGAAGACCAGCCTTGCTTTGGAAGGAAACAAAAAATTCCAGCAAGAGCAGAATTTTTAGGATTGGCATCTTCAGGTTCTGTGCATCACCTTACAGAGCAGCAACAGGGAATGTCAGGACATTGGTCTGGAGCTGGGCTTTGGGGAACTGCTCATTTATTTGCCCTCTTAAAGCTGTGGGGATTTGTTTCCTTGCAGCTTTTGAGCCTCATCTTTTTCTGCAGGGAAAGGAACTGTATTGGAACCTTAAAGTGGCAGCTTTTACTTTCAGCAGTGAGAGGCAGGTTTGAATTTCACTGCTGGATTTTTTGGGTTGGTTTAGCTGTTCCCTGAGGCAGCTGTGGTCGTGTTCAGGGGTCTTGTCTTTTCTAACATTTTGCCAAGTGTTTAGAGAAAACAACTTGTCTCTGCGTCCTGGAGTGAGATATTTGCTGCAAAAAGGGAAGGATGGAGGAAACAGAGGCATCTGGGACAAGTTCCTTCACTGCTGTGTGAAATAAATCAGGCTTTTTCTTTCTTTGGGGATAACTATTAAGCTGAAGGTGGGTTTTGTAGTGATTTTATTGATAGAAACCAGGTAGGCATGGAGCCACAGAGGAACATACAGACCACCCCTAAAGCAGGTTTCTAATCTTGGAAGAAGAATCAAACGTTCCCTCGTGTGTCAAGTACTTCAGATTTTCCAAAGCTGAAGCTGACAATGAAATGCTTCCTTCTAATATCCATTTCCTGGAACCTGACTGCTGCTGTGGCAGTAGCTCCACTCAGCTGCCTGATTTCATGTGACTTCTCGGGAATATTATAGCCTGGATTTTGAAGTTAAGAGCTCTATTCCTCCTATTACCAAGCAGCCTGACTTAAATCATTTCATAGGAACAGAGAGCTTTTTCTCTAGAACTGAATCTACAAGTCCAAGTATGTTAGTACCCTGACAGAAAAGTGAGGAAAAAATTTAAACAAGTATTTCCAGAATGACCTTTTTTTCTAGGAAAAGACCTTACAGACATTTCCTTGAATCACGGAGATGCCCCTGAATGTTGGTCTACATTTTAACAGTCTAATAGTCTACATCTTAACACAATTTCTTGATCTTTTCATGAGGAATTTAATATTATTTTTGTTTCTCACAATTTTTTTTCATTTTATGGGAAATGGAGAGGTGGGGGACATTAACAAAATCCACTTCTGTTAATGGATGATGCCATTTCTGCAGGTCAGTGGAAAAGCCTGAATGGCTTTTTGCTTTAGTTCAGTGACTACCGCAGCAGTTTAAAAGAAAGAAGTTAGGAACTTGTTTTTGGAACAAACAGCGTTCCCAAGTGGCTGAGGTTTGGATTGTTTGTGGGATCCTGTTAGAACCCCAGATTCTTCTTCTACACATCCAAGACATCGGTAAAATCATCGCTGTGTCATTAGACTGAGCTCCAAGCCGTGCTTGTTGTAGAAACACCAGCACTGACACTTGGGTGAGCCTCAAGTTTGACCAGAAAAACTCCTGCTGCTGGTGTGGTGCTCCTGCTCTCGTGCCTGTTGCGATGTTAAAGGTGTTCCACGGGGTAAATCCAATATTTTCCTCCTCTGTCCTGCAGCATCCTCGTGCTCTGCTCACAGCAGCTGGACAGGGACACTTCTGCCCCTGTTTTGACATTGCTACCATGGCCACATTTCGAGTGCTGCTGCCACTCTGCTGACGTGAAGGAGCTTTTGTTGGCTCAGTGAGTTTGAGCTGTTTGCTCAGAGATGATGCTCTGGAGCCAGCAGAAAAGCTCCTCAGCTCAGCATTTCCCATCTCGCTGCTGAGGGGGCTCTGCTGACGCGGCGCTGGCGCTGCGAACCCTGTAATGGAACACACACAAAATTAAACTGGAAATTAGAGGAGAATGGGAGAATTTTTAGGGAAAGTGCAGCTCAGTGGTAGATAAGTGGTAGATGCGAGTCTGCTCCATGCTGCTCTTCTGGTAGGTTTAACAGAGGTTTGTGTTTCTATCTCTGTGCAGAAGTAATGGAGCGTGAGCTGGAGCGTGCAGGAAAGCAGGAAAGCCTTCCCTGAATTCAAAATGCTTTTTGTGTGGAAAGGATGAGGGCAGGAAAAGCTTAAAAGTGTAAGAACCAAGTGGTACATTTGAAGGTCTCATATGAAGCAGTCTGTATTTTCATACCATCGAGTTTATAAATAAATGATGAAAAGAATTATCTAAAGCTCTGCTCGTATCTGGACAATGATCATACCCTGTTGGCTTATATCTGCATTACTAAGAGTATATAAAGTTCCTAGATGATTTATTGGTCATCTTGTACTTTTTGGTATTTTTTCAGAAGGCAAATAGGCAGCAGAGACTCAAAATTTGAGATGCAAACAGGGATTTCACTGTGACTATGAAAGCTGAATTTCCAGTCCCGGCAGATGGCAAAAATCCTGGTTTATGGTGAATTGAACTCGGCGTGTGTGTGAGCTGGTTCTTCTCTGCTTGTGTGACATAATCAGGGGTATTTTGAATACACTCGGGGTGTGATCTGTGTGTGTTTCAGATCATGCTCCTTTCCACAGAGCCTATTTGCTCGGTATGAAATATTTACACATCATTCTACACAAAGATTTGTTAGTCATACATAATGCAGAGTGTTGAGTCTTTGGCTGTGTTAGCATCTGCCATCTTAGCTAGCAGTAGGCTTGCTAATTTAAATATTTTAATGAATGAGTCATAACCTTTGTGTAAGAGCACCAAAATTATAATTGTCATTTTATTATATCCACCAATGTGTTTTTAGCAAAAAAACCCTGATTTCAGTGATCAGTGTGAGGTATTCAGCATAATTTCATGTAGGAGCCAGTTTGTAAACTGGTGGAATTCGTTTTAATAAATGTGCAGGACAGATATATTAGATAATAAATACCTTACTACTGTATTTTCTTCAAATATATTAAATGTTCTGCTTTATCATTTGACCTTTGGATGGAGTTGCAAATTGCTGATGGGTGAGATTTAAAATCCTTCAGATCTAGATCTCAGGTGGAGAGTGGCTTTTTAATCAGAGGACATTTTTCCCTCTGTCACACACAGGAGTCAAGGAAAATGTTACTTCCAAATGCAGCAATCATCCTTTTAAGCCTCCTGAGCCTTAGAGGTGCCACCAGAAAATGTGTGCTCTGCTTGTAAATAGGTACAGCAAAGCCTTCACTGTGATTAGCATGGATTCAGGTGAAAGGGATTTGTACAATTCTCTGTTATTTAGGACCAGTGATGTAAGAAAAAATACTTGTCACAGTCACTGTCTTACAGCTGAACAGCAGAAGAACCAACAAGTAGCACCTAGAGGTTAGCAAATATTTGAGGAAATGCCTTTTATGTTGAACAGGCAGGTTTTGCTGGCTTGAGCTGCATTACAGGCCGTGGCATCTCAAGGATTTTGCCAAAGGATTGTTTGTCTCATTCGTGTTGCACAGATATGGAAGGAGCCTGTTTGTCTGGAAGCATCAGGGGCTGATTCTGAAGGATGCTTGCTGCTTAATTGGTTTCCTTATATTCTGATGCCTAATTATTCCCTCATACCCCAATAGGCTTTGATGCCCCACTTACTTTAATTGTGAAGTACCACAGGCACTGCATAAATAAAAACAAATATCCAAAGGCAGTTTATAAATACGTCCCTACCCTTAGAGGTCTGCACAGGATTTAGGTGTCTTGGAATTCTCAGGCAAAGCGTAGTTAGAAATCCTGCTCTCAGCTGAACACTTGGGCTGGTTTATGATAAAATATTTCTGTGAATCAAAAAATACTATGTTGTTGCAGCACAAGCCTATGCAATATTGAGAAATGCAGCTAAGATTTGTTTCTGTCCTTTTTTTTTTTAATAGACAGGCAAAGTCTAAGCAATGGCTCTGCTTAGAGCCATAAACATAATTCCTCCCTTGCAAACACGTGTCTAACGGGCATCAGACTTCAGGAACAATGTGGATCACGTAAAGAAAATTTACATTTTGTGTCTTTATTTCCTTTTCAAATTGTTTCTTCTACTGTGTGGCAGCAGGTTTGATGATAACAAGGCATATGTGTTCTGGAGAGCAAGCTTAATTAGCTTCTGAAATTCTGCCCCCTTCATAGCTACTTTCTTTTTTGCTTTTTTTGATGCTGGGAGAAGAAAGATTCTGCCCTTGTTGCCCACCAAAGAATGCCAGCAGGAAAAGAGAAGGTTTTTATTAGCAAGGGCTTTTTGTGGAAGATAACTCTGAGACTCCAGACATCTGCTACGGAGTACAAGTGAAGAGGGGTTCGTGCTCTGTGACTGAGTTCCCCATTTTTGGAAGGAAAGTTTGCAAACCCCATGGATTTTATATTTGAGTAGGTTACTGTGTTAGAGCAAAAATGTGTTTAAGGAGTAGGCATAAAATGTGTTTAAGGAGTAGGAAAGGACCCTGCTGAGGAGGATGAGTGGATGGTGGCCTTCACTTCCTCACTGGTTCCTCCTCTGTTTCCCTGCCTGGCTGCTTTGGTTCGGGGGAGGGGGGTTTGGTTGTTTGCTTGTGTGATGTGGGGCTCATTTCTGCAAGAGCCTGAAAAGGTCCAGTGCTGAAGAAGTGCCCAAAGTCGGCTCAGAATGTGTGCACTGGATCTTGCTGGCAATTAAATAAACCCAGGAGTGGGATTGAGACACTCTGCCTGTCTCTGTATCCTTGTCTTTTACTTAACATGAAATCTTGGTTCAGGTCCCATTTGTCCCTATCACTCCTTTAAAGAATTGCTTTGCCACATCCAAGGCCTTTAACCATTTCTGATGAGCAAACTCACTGAATTTTCACGTTGGTGGAGTGATTTTTTTGTTACAGGACATATTACTATAGGAAATACGCTGCACTTGGGTCTCATCACAGATATTCATAAATTGAACCTTGGGTTGAAGATTTTGTGAGAGTGATGGTTAATAAACGAGAGGACTGTTATTAACCTAGCAGGTGAATTTGGCCGTGTGTAGTGTCTGGCCTGAGGATTCACAGTTTCCTCTTATGCAGGCTTAGTGCTGTACATCTCATTTTAAGGATGATTTTTCTACCTTCTGTGTTTACATCCCCTCATCAGTACGGATTTCGCTGGACAGAAGCAGTTTGTGGCACGGTACCAAACGTGTGTGAGGTGTGTGAGAGTGTGGCATTCCTCCTCCTGTTCCCAGTACACGCTTCCTGCAGCCCAGAATCTGTAACTTAGCAGAGGAAATTGCTGGCCAGTGGGATTATTGCTTCATGTGCTTCCAGGAGTAAAACCAAAGGGTGAGAAAGAAGGGGCTGAAAATTTAAGCTGCCTCCCATTTGCTTGGAGATGAGAGGGAGGAAAAAGGGAGAAGTAAACCCTTAAGTTCATATTTTAAGTGATGCCTCCTTGCCACTCCTACATGGGTTTCTATGGAAACAGAAGCAGAAACTGGGCCATCGGCAGCCAAGAATCCATTTACACTTCAAATTTACTGCTTGAGCAGCCATGCAGTTTTCTTGTCCAAATTAAATCATAATGGAGTAACACATGCTAAGTAAATTGGGGGGAAGTTGAAAACACCAAATATTAAATATCTTCCATGGATATGGCAAAAGCCCGTCCACCTTTTTTTCTGAAAGACCATCAGGTGACAGGTCAGATTATATTTTATAAAGAAGCTACTTTCCTGTGGCTTTACAAAAATGCATTGGAAGTATATTAAGCAGGTAATGATGTTCTCTCCTTTAATTAGGGATGTGGTTATCTCTCTTAGGCAATGTGGCTGCTTCAGTGCTTGGGATGCAGAGCAAAACCAAGTTGCACTTTCCTTACTGCTCATCCTCTAATCAATTCCGTGGTGAGATTGTCAGGCACCAACATGGCTCGTGGAGGTTGGACAATCCCAACTGATACTTATTTAGGCCTGATTACAAGATAAGCCCAGCTTAGATGGGGTCCTGAGCAACCTGGTCTGGTGGGTGACATCGCTGCCTGGGCTGGGGGTTTGGGACTCAATGAAGGTCCTTTCCAACTTAAATCATTCTGGGATTCTATAATAAAAATGCTTCTACTGCTTCGGATAAAACTGTTGTCAGACACTTGCCACTCTTAGAAACTTTGCTCAAGTTATTCAGCACTTGCTGAAGCTGTTTGAGTTGAAGTTTTCTGTTTTACTTGGTTTTCCTCTTTTTTTTTTTTTTTTTTCCAATTCTGGTGAGCTTTGATTAGAAAAATGATAGTGCTCCTGTGCTTTTGAGCAGGAAGTTGTCTTTTGAAAACGTACCCACATTATGTGCTGTGTTTGCTCCTGTTTGTCAGCTCTCTAACTGCGCTTGTTCCCTCGGGTGACTTTCTGAAATCTGGTGCAAATCCCAGGCCTTTTTCTCCAGTGCTAATGAAGCTGGATGGTGGGCACACCTGGAGTGAGGGAGCAGGCTTGTCCAAACCATGGCCTCATGAACAGCCGTGGAAGAGGGACAGGAGCTGGAGAGAAACAGGGATAACCCAGGAACCGCATCTGTGTGGAGGGAAGAGTTAAGGAAGGAGAGAGGCTGAAGTAGGGGAAGGAATAGGAAGAATGGGTAAAGAGAGATGGGATGCATCGTGAGGGGTAGAGCAGGTGGAATGCCCAAATAACAAAGAAAAAGGAATGGGGGATGAGTAGAAGGGGAGTGAGACTGAGGATAACTGGGAAGACTGGGACTGGCAGAAGATGGAGGCTAAGCCTGAGGAATGGAGAATTGGCGAGGAATATGATTCTAGAATGAGGAAGTGCCTGGGAGAAAGTTTGGCATGAGGTATCTTCAGAGGCTGAAATGGCAGCAAAGAGAAGTGCCAGAGGGCAGTTTTGTCTGTGCTTGGGAGCTCTCCCAGCCTATTGCCACATTTTCCCTGGGGGCTGGACCAAGTAGGAGCTCCAGTCCCTGCAGGGCTCTTCCCCCAGCCCTCTGACAGGGCTTCTAAAAGGGTGCCATGGCTTTCCTGCATGGGCCTCAACATTATGGCAAAGTACAAGAATTTATTTTGCCTTTTTGAACCTCGTTTCCATTCATGCTTAATTTTTAAAATTTTTTTTCCCGAGCAGTTGGTGGCTTTTGGGTCTCGTTGACACCAGCGGAATATGCCAGTCATGAAGGTAGCGAGTGCTGGCAGGCAGAGCAACTGTTTTGACAGACCAGGAGATGTGCAAAGAAAGTGTTCCTCCATTTTCTCCTGTTCCTGGTCAGGGATAAACACTTGTGTGGCACAGGGAGATTCCGCTGTGTGGGAATTCCAGAGCTGCTGCTGCCGCTGCTGTGTTTGGTTGTGGAGCGCATGGAAGAGCCCCGCTCTTATGAAAAATGAGAGGGAAAAGCCAGAAGCATGTGGTTTATGGAAGGAAAGAAAGACCAATCCACAGAGATGAGAAGAGGGAACTCATTAATTATGTCCAGCATCAGAGCCACAGTGAGTTAGAAATGTTTTGAGGGATGAAATGCAAGGATCACTTTACAGGCTTCGAGCCACCTGAGAGATCTGAGTCAGTGGGGGCTCATGGCAAGGGTAGATAGATTTGTTAGGAAAAAATCTATATAACAGCGTTGACAGCTAAAGGAGGCAATACAAGCCCGTGTTTGAGGAATAGAAAAGAGGCAATTTATTGTTATTACCGCTGGAACAAGTGGTACAGCCGGAGTCTTGCTGAAACAGACATGACACGGGGTGAAAAATGCTCCAAGCCATTGCAGCTTAGGTGAACTTCAGTGGGATTCCTCTGGAGAAATAACTCAGGTCGTGAAGTGGTTTTGAATGTAGTTTTAAAAGAATGCTAGCACTAGGACAGGCTTGGGATGTTTTATTTTCTTGAGGAAGAGATGGCAGCTTTCTGTGAGGACTGAATGTTGCCCAGATACCTGCAGGACTATCAGCCATCACAATTAAATGTGCAAAGAGCACAGTTAAAATTAGAAAGTCAGCAAAGGAGGCTGCGGAGATCTGTAGGATTTGCGGGGAAATGAAATAAAATGTTCGTTCCTGTTGATATTTGGGGTACATAGAACACATTCATACCTCTCCCAGCATGTAGCATCCCTTTTTCTTTGAGTCTGGAGAGAAAAAGGAGTGCTCTGTGCCAGCTTTCCGTAGGGTTCACGTGGTGCCTGTGGGTGATCAGGTGCCTGCTGAAAATGAGCCTGGCAGTCAAGCACAGAGCTGGTAAACAGCCTTTATGGTGCTCAGGTTTCTCAGGAGTCAGAGTACAGGACAGCAGGAAAAATGAGTAGTGAACACGACATCTGTAGTCAGAAAGAGAAAATGTGAGGCAGCTGCTGGTTTTCTGATGGTCAAATCTGTGGCAAGTTTTAACCCAGAATTTAAAAAATGATAGGCAGGAACCTGAGAGTGGATGGGAAGCTAATGGGAACTGGTATAAATGGATTCTTTTTCATGCTGGTTTGGGAAGACTAATGGCAGAGATTAGCTGGTTTTTTAAACAAGATTAAGGCAGGAGAGTCAATCTGTTTGGTTTTAAACAAAACATCACTTTAGCATTCCACAGGAAATTATTGTTGAAGGTGGAAAAAAATTGGATAGGAAGATGGCTGAGAGGTCAACTACAAGCAGCTGTGAACAAAATGCAGTTTTCAGGATGGATAGAGATTAATGATTTTGTGCCATGATTAAAAGATGTTATTAGATGTTTGCTCATTAAATTTTGGCTAACGTGAAAATGAGAGAGTTTTGCTCAGATGGAGAAAAACTCATCAGGCAGGGCAAATACAAAGGAATTGCCAGCTGCATAGGTGGATATGGAAAGGTTCCAGGGCAGTGGTCAAAGCTGTGCCCCAGTGATGAGAATTATAAACTGGGGGTGGTGAGGAGGTACTGGAGCTGGAGATACTGGGCTGGGAGGGGGCTGCAGCTGCAGAACCTGGGAAGCAGCAATTCCCCATGATAACAGCTCAGCTTCTGCCCTGCCTCGTGCCCTCTTTTTCTCAGCCTGGATTCTGAGAAAAAACCTCTGAGTTGCTAAAGGAACTTTTTTCTTTCTTTTTTCCCCCTTTTTTTGGGAAAATATGCTTTCAATTTAAGCAACACTAAACCCACAAGTCCTCAGAGCACCGCTGTGCCCCTGCAAAGGCTTTTAGGTCCATCCTGCTGCCAGCGGGGGCCTCCCCGCAGTCTAGAACTCCCTAACAGACATATTTCACTTCCATGATCATCTGTTTACCTATCAGCAATAAAAATAGAGATTTTCAGGTATGTTTCCCTTTCATTTAGAAGCTCAGCTGCCATGAAATGCAAAATGTGGGCAGAAGGACCTGTGCAGTGAAGGCCAGGCCTCCTTTTGTCGGTGCTGAACGTCCTCTGTTCCCTCAGATGAAAATTTCCCTGCTCTCAGACTGGGAATTCACTTTCCCTGCTTTTAGGTTCCTTTTGGAATTTCAGCAAGCTCAAGCTCTGGCTAAGAGTGATTGTCTGCTCCCGTGGTTCGCCTCTCGGCCACTCAGCCTGTGTGATTTCCATCAGGGAAGTGTGGTCCCATGTCGCCCTGGTTTTTCTTAGCCTTCTGATAATTTACATATTTGGAGTCAGATTTTCACACAGTTTCATGTCAACAATAGCCAATGTTTACTTAACTGTATTTTCTGTTTTTCATTCCTTTTGTGATAAGAGAAAGTTTGATGAGCATCCTTTTTCTCCAGTGGGATTGAGGAGGAAGTGACATGTCCTCCAATCCCTTGTGGAAATGAGAAACCTATAAAGTATGAGAAATGTAAATAAAGTCTCTCTTTTCCCTCTTTCTGCTGAACCTAGCAGGTGTGAGAGTTTCCTTTATTGTGTCCTTTACCGACACAGGACATGGCACTTTCTTTCAAGGCACTCAAAGGGGTGACTCGTTCACCCTCTTCCACTGGCTCCTTAACCAGGTTCTGCTGCACGGCTTCACCTCGTGCTTTAATAGTCTTGTGCACAGAGCTTGTCAAAAGGGTTTTAAAGTCTGAGTAAACTGTCAGGGAGGTTCAGCCATCCCCATTTCACTCTCCTCACATGCCCCAGGATTGGAGTAGACACACGCTGGGGTTTTTCTTCTCCGAGGATGTGGCCGCGCATTGAAGGTTGGAATTATCCTTAATTATTTTAATCAGTTTTCTGGTCCCAGGTGAACTGTGAGAGTGCTGAGAGTGGAGACAAATACTTTAAACTGGAAACAACCCTGGAGTGGGGCAGGATTTTAATCCGTGCATATCTTTATTATCTTTATTCCTGTACATTTCAAAAGACTTTCACTTGTTGCTCCCCTGGCTAGAAATGCTCTACACTGTATACATTGGAATTGAGGAAATACAGACCATACAAATGTATTCCTGGTGTTCAAAACAGCTTCTGATCCTCATCTTTGCATCTCAACAGAAAAAAAGAAAATATATTTCTTTATGTTTATAGCTGGTTTTGGTGTTTTGGGTTTTGGGGGTTTTTTTGAGAAAAAAAATAAACACAGTTCTATGAACATAAGACACGGGGACACATTAATTTGATTCCATCTGCTGAATAATTTTTGTGAATTTAATTGCACCCCGGTTCTTCCCAACACATGAAGACATATGTTCCTAAACTAATTGAATATAGCTTCTGGTCTTGGCTGTGGTCCAGTACACTGTTGAATCAACAACAATATTAAGAATTATTTCAGTTGTGGTATGTTAAATGATCTCTTCACCATTTTCAATTTGGAAAATCCTGTGACAAAATGAAATATAGGCTCATGAAAAGCTGGCTAAATACCCCAAATTAGATTCTAGTTGCCAAGAAGCTTTCTGATTGAAATGGTTTTGTTTTTTTTTGCCATTTGTGTGTTTTGGCTGTAAATTTTATATTGCAGCTCCTTTCAGGTGCTTTCGTTAGGTGGATGAATGTGGCTGCTGTGGCCTTAAATTCCTTCCTTGCATTTCTAAATGAAAAATATTTACATGTTGTGAGATTTCTTATCTGTGAGACTATCAAGCTGGTTATCAAAGCATGCTGCAAATCTGCTTCCAAACCCAGAACTTGATAAAATCTACCAGCTCAAGGATAGCCTATACATACAGAAGACTTCCTTTTCCTTTTTTGTTTTTCTCCAGTGCTCACCTCCTCACTCCTTCAGGCGATCAGCTGAGTTTTGTGGCTGTCGACTCTTCCAGGACCTGTGCAGTCCGATAAGATTGACAGCAGCCTGTAGTAAACCAGGAAGATGCAGAGCAGGGATTTGAAAGCTGCCTGATCTTTCCCAGCAGGTTAATTACGGTCCCTATGCAATTAGAAGCGTGTGGGATCAGCAGGGGAGGCTGAGCCCAAACTAGCCCGCGTGCTCGCTGCTGCTGTGTCAAGGAATTTCAATAATCTGTCACAGAACCGCATTATGCAGATGCAAGTGTGTTATTGAAAGGGAAGAAATAGAAGTAATTGCTTCCTGCCTCTGAGAGGGGATGCACGTTGGAAAGTCGAGGCACATGTTCTGGCTTGTGTGGGGAAGTTGCAGGAATTGGATTCAGTCAGTGCCGCTGCCTTCTCCGAGCTCAAAGCTGGAGAGGTGCAGCCCAGTGCTTTGCATATTGTGAAACTGAAAAATCATAGAAAGGCAGCTGAGGGTTTTTACCGTGTACTGAGTCTCAGCCCAGTGTTCTCAGCTTGAATAAACATATGAAAAACGGCTATTAAATATTGGTATTTAAAGGCCGGGAGGTGCTTTTAGTGCTTAATCACTTCACAGGGTTGGTGAAGCTACAGAAATGTCCTGTGTGGTATTTATCTGCCTAAATGCTTATGGACTGGGTTGTTTTCAGAACAGTTTTAAATAATTCATCAGGTCTATCCTTTGCTTATGAGTTAATAGTCCTTCCTTGCACAGAATCACAATGCATGTTAAAAAATTTCCTTCTGGAGGCAGGAAAAATGCCTTAAAACTGCAGCACCCCTGACAGGGCACGCTGGAACTCATCTGTGCCCCTTTACTTGTAGCTAATAGGCACAGAGCTGTGGTTCAGTGCTGGGTTAATGGTTGGATTCCATCATCTTAGAGGGCTTTTCCAACCTAAACGGCTCTGAGATTCTGGGGAAACTTCTGGGAAACCCACTTCTGCTACGCACTGATTTAATCGCCTTGGTTGAGGAGCATTACTAATTCCCAATATTGCTAATTCCATGGTGATAGTTTCCAACCCAAAAGGTGAGAAAGGATTGCAGACTAACTCCAAGCTTTGTAGTGGGTGTCAGGGAGGTATCCAGCCGTGCTCTCTTGCCCCAAGGAAGGGTGAAACTCTACCTAATAAAACAACTTGGTATGAAAATGAACTGAAAGCCTTGAAGACGTGCTTGAAGCTCGGGCTCTGAGGTGTGTGGATGTGTTCACATACTGGAAATAATATATAGAGTATAACTTCAAAGTAGCATCTCTGAGGGAGGAGGGAGGAAGGAAGAATAATATACTAATAATTCTCTGTATTTGAAGGTTAAAAGGATGCTGAAGCAGAAATTGCAGTGTTCACTGCATGCTGTTAAATGACAAATAACCTCTTCCCTGTTCCCATTCTTCCTTCATAGCCAACCTTTCCTTTCTCCTCCTGTTAGAAGGGAGGATGTAATTCACATGTTATGTGAGTAGAAGCAAAAGTATATGAGAGGCAAAATACTGAATGTAGGGTCCCCTTTTTAACACAGCTTCAGCTTTGTGGGAGTTGGCACCAATTTTTATTTGTCCTTAAGAGGAAGGTTCAACTGGAGGGGACATGAGCACATTTATTCCCAGCTCTTTTAGATGGGACCTTGAAGGAATCCTCTCTTAGGTATCTGTGATACTGTGGTCATCAAATCTCCCAAAAAATCAGGCTTCAATGTGTCTCACTGTCCTTTCTGGATAAACTTGCAGTGGGAAGGCTGAGAAAAGAGCCTTTTCCTTCCCAGAGCTGTGTGTTTCAGCACAGCAGTTGTAGTAACACTCAGTGCTGCAGGTTTGAATGCTCTGCCTCAAAACAGAGAGTTTTAAAAGCAGATCTTTGTCATTTGCAAGGTCCATTTTGCAGCACCAGCACAGCCAAGTGGCTGAGTTCACGGGAGGCAATTGGCACGGGTGTTGTCTGTGTACAGATGCTGTCCCTGAGTGCTTTCAGCCAAGATCATCTCCAAATTAAAAGGGGATTTTGGAATTTTAGCTGAAAAGCACCTGCATGCTGCTTCTTGAATCAGCAGCAGCTGCAAGCTCTTTGTGTCCTGTTTCCCTGCATCTGGCCTGGTACTGCTCTACATGTTGATTCATTTAACCACCCATAATAACAATAAATAATGCACATTTGAAGTGCTATGTGAATGTTTTTCCTTTCTATCTGAAGAAATGTGACCTTTCTCTGCCACACTGATACCACTGCTTACTTCTCTTGTCACGTTCCATGATAGCTCTCCACTCTTACGATTTAGAAACGCTTTATCTTGGCTTTCCAGCAGCTTAAAAACTGTCCTAGTTGTGCAGGAGAGGTGTTAAACCCAGAGCTGGTTGTATCCTTTCTATTAAATATGGGATAAAACCAATCCAGCTCCAGAAGGCAGAATTTGTAGAGATCGCTTTGATATTTTCCCTCTCTTTGGTGAATTTTAAAACTCCGGTGCCTTATCAATGCAGCCAGACTACTCTGAGCACAAGAGCCTTGAGAACACAACAACTTTCCTTTAAAAGACGTGCTGCTGCCAAGCCAGGATGGAAGTTCCAGGCTCGGATTCTGCGTGGCTGCTTCCCAAGCAGTGCCTGCTACCTGGCACTCCAGGGGGCAAAGTCAGCTGGCAATATTTATTTGGTCTCATCCAGTGCCTTGGGCGTGTTGATTTTAAATCACAGCGCTTCGAATGGATTCGTAGATTAATTATGTATCTCTAATACACAAAAGAAATAGAGTCATGTGGGGTTGTTTTTTTTTTGCCTGGGTTGACTAGATAGATGAGAATTAGATAAACACAAAAAGAGGCCGTTGTCACTATGCCACAGCTCCTGTACTACATGGAAACTGTTTGGTTTTGCTTTGCATGTAAAGAAGAGCAGCATTTAAAATCTTGTCCAGCTGCAGAATGTTTATTAGGCATCTAAAGGTTTCTGCGTTGAATATGCATTAATAAGCCACAAGAATTAATAATTTACAGTAGAATGCAGATAAAATGATTGGGCTTCTACTCAGCTGCATGCAAATTTCACTTAGTTCATCCACACAAGCAAAATAAAAAGGAAAGAGGCTGCCAGACAAATCTAAGAACTACACAGGGATTGGCTCCATCCATCTTTACTCTTTGAGGTTCTGGAGCAAAGAGATAAATGGGAAAGGCCACCAGGAAAAAACATGAAACCTTCTTGATTTGGGGGAAAGAAAGACAGGAGTTTTTTAGAAAACACTTTAAAGTAAATATTGCTGTTAGTTACAAGTGTACAGAGCATCTAATTGTCTGGGTACGTTTTCCATGCCAGGAAGTTAATGGAATTAAATGCATAACTAGATTTTGAACTGAACCAGATTTAATTTATGGCCATTAATATTAGACAATTTAACTGTGCTAAAATGGCAACCTGAAAATCTAATCCTTTGAAGTATAAATGCAATTCTGGAGAAATCAGTTAATGGAAAGTCTACATAGATAGGGCCAAGTGCTTAATATCATCTACAAATGTGTTATTTTTGGCCACTCTTCTGTAGGTACCTTTTGAATTTCTGGCCTCGAGACACTACTTAAATCCCTTTTCCATGCCCAGAACAGACCATCTTACAGTTTTCTTTCTCAGGCACAGGTAATCAGCAGGATAAAAATTCAGTAGCAATGCCCCCTTCCATCCTTCGTCCAGCCAATCTATACTAACGTGGATTTTATCACCTACTTTTGGAGAGAAGTTTCTTTAGTTTGGTGACTCCTCTTTTAAATTTGGGGTCAAATAGCTGACTAAGGATTTTTTTTGATGCTAAGAGTTCCAAGTAATAATAATAATATTTTTTTTTTTAATTAACACTTCACCTACCTGATCCAGACCCAATTTTCAGCTTGATTTTGAATATGTAACAATAGGTCCCAGAGGTTTGTTTTACCAGCCCCTTCCCAGGGAGACATTCAGATAAAAAGTTGTGCTTCTTGCTGGTGAAAAAATCTGGCAGATTACAGGATACTGAGTATTTCTATCATGGCATTTTGCTAAAAAAATTCTGTTGACACACACTGTGTCTCAGAGATTCAGAAAAGTCTCCCCAAATCTTCACGTGGTTCCTACTTGCAGCAAGTAGCATTTTTACTGCCTGCTCTCCTGTGGGGAAAACGCTCATTAAAATTCCATTTAATTTGGTGTTAACGTACGCCATTAGCTCCTCCACATGCTCCGGGTGAGTCCTCCCCCACATCGGCATTCTTCCTCCCAGTTTTCCACCACTCACTTTGCCTGTCCCCAGAGTCTCTCCCGGGGTGTTAATAACGCCCGGCAGGACCACGGAGCGTTTCGTAGGTTCAGAGGAAACGGGAAAATGTGGGCACTGAAAAGTGGGGTTTTTTGGTGGCATTTGTCACACAGAGGCCTGGGCAAACCGCCTTCCATCACAGGAGTGCTCTGGTGAGAAAAGCAACTTGGAGAAAGAGACTCCAACTGGCAGGTCTCTGCACAGGAAGTCTCTTGCTCTTGCTTCCCATCTAAATTTTTAATGCCTGAGATTCCTCATGCAAAAAGAGAACCTGCTTTTCATTCAGGCTTACTGAGGATGCCTAGAGAGTATTTTTTTTTTAATCTATACGCTTCCACTTCTTTGCTTTGTTTTCATTTAAGCATCGATGTTGGAATTCGCTTCATTTAGGTCAAATTTTAGTTGAGTTTTACATTAGAATTACAGTTTTACAGGTAGAGATTCAGATATTCCCGATGAGCAGCTCTGATTTGATCGTAAAGCTCTTTTCCAACTTCCACGATTCTGTGATTGTATGAACAAATAAAATACCGTGTATGAGAGGTAAATGCACAGCCAGGGTTTGCTGGTAAGTGGAAAACACCTTTTCTTCACTACAAGCCCTGTGCCCTGCATCCCAAACGTGTTTTTCCACCTCCAAGAATCTCCGCCCGCTCTCCAAAGCGCGGTTCAGCTGCAGCAGTTCCTTCAGCGGGATACGGATTTCCCATTTCCATCTGTGTCCTGCTTCAGCGGAGAGAGGATTTAGGAGGCACCGTGGAAGACACTCTGTACAATGAGGAAGGGTGGAAAGGCTCATAAATAGTAGGTTGGCTTAATTCCTGCTGATCTGGAACTGCTGTAAATTGAACTTTGTTTGCTCACACGCTTCGACCGGGGAGCTGTTGCCTGCTCTGGAGGGAAATGGTTGCCAGAGAAAGTTAAAATAAATTGATTGTTCACCTAGTTGGTTTTTTTTTATTTTTAGCCTGGCTTCCTGGGGGACAAATTTTGCAGTCTCCATGTCTGCCTGCTCAGCCATTTATCAGTACCCAACCTCCTCCTCGGCTTTCAACACATTGGTTAATTTAATGCAAATGTGACAGAGCCAGAAGTCATTAGATCTAATCGTTAGTCATAAGATCTAGTCATTATATTTAAGCCGTTAGTCATAAGATCATCATTCCTACAAATTTAATAAAAACCAGTGGTTGATTTGATGATAGAGACCCAAAGCAGACCTTTCTCTTGGGGGGAAAGATGGGCAGCACCCTTGGCCTCCCTGCGTGCATCATTTTTGGGGCTGACACGTGGTAATATTTTACTGAACATCGTTCCCTGCAACAGCCAAGATCCTTATTTTTCTTAGTCTTCTTATTGGTAAGAGTGGCAGGTTTTCCAATTCCCTTTTGACACTCATCCTCACTATTCCTAATCACTGTTCCTAACAGGTTCCTCAGGGAATAAATGAACCCAGACTAACCAAGAAGTCCTTGCAAAATTTCAATAGCAGCAACTGGCCTTTGAGTAAACTTTTCTTTCCCAGTGAGTCTGATTTTGGTTATTTGGTTGGGTTTTATTTCTTGCCCTGACCAAAAAAAAAAAAAAAAAAAAAAAAAGAAAAGGAAAAAAAAAGAAAAAAAAAGATAATCAAGTGAATATAGCTCTGAAAAGACAGCAAATTTTGGTTTTCTCAGTGTAATACACCCAGGTGCTTCTAGGCAGACATGACAGTGAGGTTCATCACTGCCCTCATTATCTTTTCACCTGTTGGCTTCTGCTGGCTCTGGCTGTCGATACTGTGAGGTAATCAATGCAGTTTATGTTTGCCCTTCTGTGCCATAATAGTCTGTGATAAACCACAATGAGTGTATAAATTTAAATAGCTGGGGTTCTAACCCAGCAGAAGAGAGAAGAGTCGTTTCTGATGGGGTTGGCTTTTTTGGTTGTGTGTTGGCACACACTCAGAAAGTATTTGGGATCATAAAATGTTAAATTCCCTATTTAGCTTTGCTGGAGGTATTCTTACAGATTATTTAGAAACTCTTAGAAGAGAGCCCAGGAAAAAAAAAATAGTAGTATTTTTTCAGGCCAAATCCTTGAGTCTATATAGCTCCTTTAGGTTACATGGGGTTTTCTATCAAGGAATACCTGGTGACTCGTCGTGGATTATTCAGATGTGGCTTCTTTGCAGACTGCTTTCTGTCCGACTGGTTTTTTCCTGACTTTCTCTGTCTCTCTCCCAATTGTTTCAGCAAAGTGAGTAAGTCTGTGGGCTGACTGTCACTGCTGCACGAGCACCCTGTGCTTATAAATGTAAATAGCAGCCCCTTTTTTGTTGTGCACCTTGCTTTAAAGCCACTGGTTTTGTCCCAGGACAAATAACACAATCAGTGATGCCTTTTAAAACGTTGTTATTCAAACTCCTTTTTGTTTCCTCCTTCCATCTTCCAGTGAATGTATCCTCATTGTGCCGTGTCGATTACATGCACAGAGGAACATTTTGCTAGAAATCAAATTCATCTTTAAAGTTCTGCGTTCCTGACAGTGAGTATGGGGTGATTAGTGACAAGACAAAGTGGCTTTCTCCTCAGTTCATCCCTTTTAATGGTTCTTTGCCCAACCAAATCCATGGATCCTGGGTTAATAGTTGTCACTGAAAGTGCAGGGATGAGATCCTGGCTCCACAGAAGTCAGGGTGTGACAAAGTGAATTTGCATGTTCATTAATTTTTCCATTTAATGCATTCGATTTTTCTGCCTGTTGTTGGGTATTTATGTGCTTATATTTAGACAGTCAAACAAAGTCAATTCACAGCTTGTTTATAACACACTGACCTCTTTATGCTCTCAGTCTGTCACAAATCCAGGGAGTTATTAGCAGAAAATCAAAGCCTGAATTGACATTGAAGGAGCTGAGATTGCTCCATGCCTAGGCCGGCCCTGTCTTTCAGACACCTCAGGCAGCCCGACTGATTTATTTATTCTTTTGGTTCTTTCAGATTTTCTGTCAGATCATCCCAGACATGAAAGAAGGGAACTTCTCATTGCCCTCAAAATGGGCTGACTCCTGTCACGGAGCTCTGAGGGGGAAGAGGGAACTACGTATGGGGAAATTAAGATCCCAGCTCTGTTCCAAGCCTCTGGAATATGAGCTGGAAATGATTTGTTCAGACCACCTGCAGTGTTAAACAATGAAATGTATGTGGCTGATTTAATTAGCTATTGCTGTGTGTCGTATAACAACAACATCACACAGATGTCCTGCTTTTAGTGCAAAAATAAGTGCAAAATAAGAGTTTTTCTAAAATCTGCCTTCTGGAAGGCAATGGTTTGTTATAAACATGAACAAAGCTTATAAATCATATAAACCACATGCTTCTGGGATCAGATTTATGCCATCTTCAGTGTTGATCTGGCACAACTCTTAATGAAAGCTATATCCACTTAACCTGGGGTTCAGCTTTGGCAGTAAGATGTGAGAAAGCATAACATTTGTAGATTCTGGGAGCCTGGGAGACATAATGAACAGAAAACTGCAATTCTCCTCTTTGGAATCTTTGAGAGTCCTTTCAGGATGCATCATGGTTTGTATCAGTTAGAGCCCATAAATGATCAAATAGAATGTTTTGGCTTTTTCTGTAAATAACAAGAAAAGACAGCGCACGCCTTAATTCTTTCTTCCTGAGACAAAGTAGCCCTTTCGGATTTGTTGTGAATTTCTGTGGATTACAGGGAATTTTCAGGTTAAATATTAACTTCATGAGAGGAGTTTGAATTACTCACACTGTGCTATTCCTGGCACAACATGTTTCCCATGCAGGCATGGTCAGATAATGAGATAATCAAAGGTGCTTTGCTTGTACAGAAATTCAGCTTTAGGCTCACATAATTCCTTCACTGAGCCGTGATAATCCGAATCCTGGGTTTCATTTGTGGCCCTGTTTGGGGATCCTGACTAAGCCAACCACAGGATATTTTCTCTTTTTGTGAAGGTGAGCCCTTTGAGACACTGCGTGGCCCTGAGCTTAAAAGAAATCCCAGTGTCAGCCTGCAAGCCAGGCAGGGCGTTCAGGAAGAGGCAGCAGGGTGGTGTTTGAGAGGAGTCTGAGGAACAGCTTCAATCTTTGCACTGACAGGGAAAAAGAGGGGCAAAAAAGCAGAATTCAAGTAAAAACTAGATCGATTTTTCTGGGGGTTGAACTGTCTGTGTTCTGCGTGGGATTTTTCTGATGGGGCAGGAGAGATTTCCCTCCTGTAAGGGCAGTGCAGACCTAACAAGAACAGCAGCAGAGATTTTAACAGGGCTGAACCTCCGGGTGATCATTAGGTGTGCATTCAACAGGTGCCAGTGCAGCAGCTGACACAGAGCTGCAATTTCATGATGCAGGGTGTGGTGTGGAGGACTGTCACATGATTCACTGCTAACTTACATTTTATGGGGAATATTCAGACTGTTTCCTCAATCCAAGTAAGAGATTTGCAGCGTAAAAGGCACAGAAAAGATCCCAACCTGTTTGTCCAAGTAATTAAAGGGACGGTGGAAACTGTGTTGGGACTCGAGGGATGAAATTAATTATTCATATTAGCAGAGCCTCAAAGCAGGAATGATTGCTGCTCTCCTAAGTGGATGTGATGGAGACAACGGGGATAAATTGTTAACTGCCTGCGTGGGCTGCAGAATGATGTGGTTTGTGTAGTGATTGTCATAGAGATGCGGGGCTGAGCTGGAGAAAGCGAGAGCAGCAGAAGAGATGAAACAGAACATAAAATATTTTCTTGCTATTGAGCAACATTCAATTGTTCAATGTCGCTGGAGCTGTAAATAAACAAGTTTATTGGTGTCCTCTGCTTTTGTGTCAGGTGTTAGAGAACAGAACTGCGAGGAGGTCTCAACAGTGCTACACAAAGTTGTTAGGAGCATGAAATTGTCACAGAGGTGGGGGTTTTGGTGTGTGAGATATTAGGCCTTAACTGCGCTTCTGAAAACATGAACAGCAGCACACAAATACAGAAACCTCTTTGTTTTTTCTTGGGGTCTTGATATATTTATAAAAATTGAATCCCACTGTTTTACTCTGGGTGCTTAACTTGGATGGGCCTAAAATATATTTTGAGCCTGTAAGCAGGAGGTGCAGTTTAATGAGTTTAATCCCAATCATTAACTGCCTCTCCCAGCTCATTTCTAATTAAGCCACTGATGATGGTACATCCTTGATGGGCTCCTCTGGCTTGGTCCAGGCAAAAGTCCTGCAGCAGAGGAGCAACCCCTGGATTAAGCCAGTCAGGGCAGTAGCTGGAGTGCGAGGTGGCAGTACTGGTGCTGGAAAAAAGTAGACTGCAACAGGAATTTTAATCAGTAAATACTGGAGGTGAAGGAATATTTGTATTGAATACTTCTAGAAAAAAAATTTTATTTCCTGGTATTGGTAGGAATTGGAAAGCTGAGTGTTCTCTCTTCTCAAGAAAAACTCTGGCTGGGATGGATAGCAGGGCTCTTCCTCTTTTCCATACCTGACTAATTCATTTTTACAGGGCTTTTTAAACTTCAAATCCCAGAATCACAGAATATAATAAATTGGAAGGGGCCTATCAGGCTCATGGAGTGCACCTGAAATGTATGTTGTGCTGAAGAATTCACCTTTTCTGAGGTGAAAAATAACTCTGGAAAAGACCACATGTTTGCCATGAGAGAGTCATTGCCATCGCTCCCTTTCTTAAATTATATTTCAAGTGCTCTTCAGACAGTTTGGTGATTTCAGGAATAATAAAGATACTGAAATTTATGTGAACTGTTCCGTGATTACAGCAGAGGAGTTGAAGTGCTCGCTGACGTTCTGTGGCATTTTTCTCTCTGATTTTAAGGAAGTCCCCACGATTCCCTCCTAACAACCCCACACTCCTGAATGAGAGCAAGCTCTGCAGATCGGGAGCTTTGGGAACCAGGGGGAAGTGTTTAACCTGGCAGTGCTGTTGCCACAGAGCTGGAGTTCACTGCTTGGCAGGAAATGAGACCAGGATATTTTTCATTTGTTCCAGACATCAGATGGTTTTTCAAGCATTTGACATATTCTGGGGGATTGAAGAACCTTCAGTCATCAGACACAGTCATGTCAACATGAAATGAAATACTCTGAGTTCTGTTCTACAGATACCATGGTGCCAGCAACAAGAATATCAATTGCTTTTAGTATAGAGGGAATTTGGGAAGGAAAATAGGACCCCAAGTCTTTTATCATATTACCATGGTGCTCTCCAGCTCCAATGGGCAGGAGAACTCCATTAAAAATGTACTTATATTATTTTATGTTTTCTTCCAACTAAAATTAAGATGTATTGAAGTCTTCATAGGTACAGATAATAATAAGAACAATGAAAACTCCATGTATCTAAAGTAAATATATCCGTATTTACTGCTGGACTGGTTTTGTGCATCAGGCCTTTTGGAATTAGACTGATCTCTGTTTAAGTGAATCTACCAGGCTCTAGGGATCAGATAAAATAATGTTATATGCAGCAGCTGTGGGAAAGGGAAAATACAGTGATCTGAAGCACTTTGCATGGAATATTAAATTTAGACACTTGGGAGAGCTGACCTCAAAGGAGAAACTCCCCTTTAGATCCTGTGGATTTATAGATAAGCAAATTTGAAGTATAGGCTCTCCTAGAACTATCCCACTAAGATGATGAATAGAGGAATCATTAAATTTAGGAGAGAAAGTCACAGTCCTTAAAATAGATTGCCCATCTCAAAAACTAAAAGGGCTTTGGTCATTCTGTCTGGATTTGCCTTTCTGGAGAGCAGGCAATGTTTAAATCACTGTTTAAATCAGCTAAGGGAAAAGCTGTCCATGGGTGATGGAGGGATTGACAGCACAGGCTGTTATAACCCATTTATATCTATAACCATTTCCCAAATTTACCTGTAGTGATGCCAATAGAAATTTATGGCACACTCTTCTATGTCCCAGATGTTTTTCTATGGCTGTGGATTTTATGAGTTAGTGCTGAGTTCCTGCCAAGATATCACTAAATCACTGCTTTGCAGCTCACCAGTATTTTACCTTGACCTTAATCTTGGCAAAAATCTGATTTATTCCATTAAATAAATGAATGCAGTCTGAAATGTGTTCATTACACCAGGGTTCAAGAAACCAATGCTGTGTGTCCCTCTGCTTCACATGGACTTCAAGCTATTTTTGCTTTGGTTCTAAAGATCAATGTCTTGTGACCAGCAGTATTAATTTAACAATATTCAGAGGAAAAAAAATCAATTTCAATAATGAAAGATGTCATTGCTGCTTGAATCTCCCCCATTTCAGTGTCTCTTTTTTACATTTCAGTGTCTCTTTTTTACAGCCGTGTTCTCTGCTGGTGTTTACTCTTTGCGTTCTTACCATCTCTAAAATAATTCACATTCTGCAGTTACAGAATAATATTCAGTTTTGCCTCTGTCATTTGGATTGAATCCTCACTTGGGAAGATGCAATCAGCTTCCCACTGCAAATTGAATGTGTCTTTTGTCTATTTCTTCAAGTAATTCTGTGTGCCATCAATATTTTTGTCTTGGCAACTCTGTTCTTTCTTCCACGTCCAACCAACCCCTTTGTTTTCACCTCCGGATATTCAGAAATCTTTTCTCCTTTATCTTGACTTCCATATTTTCCAGCCCGTGACTCGTATCCAGAATGAACAGCTCTTGCTTTACATTATTTTCGGAGGTTATCTGTCTCTTTGTCTCCCATCTCTGTGATAAATTCCTATGGCACAGCACGGCTCCGCTCTTCGGGGCCTGCTGAGCACAGCTGAATTCCTGGGGTCACTTCAGAGCTTTCCTACCTCTGCCTATGCATTTCTGCTTTGTTCTCCAAGCAACCTTCAGCTTTTATCGGTTCTTTGAGTATTTGCACTCGTGACCATCTGTTTTTGCATTCTGTCTCTTATGCTGCCCTTTCCCTTGTGCTGAGTGACCGCTGTTTTCTCCCTCAGATCTGCCACTTCCAGAATTTGTGTGTTACCAGTGTCAGGTGGGGCTCCTTCCTTGGACTTCTCTCAGTTCAGAAGTCGGTTTTGGGTGGAAAATTGAGTTTTTTCCTTGCCAGTGCACTGAAAAATGACCTAAGGAGGTTCTTCTGGAGAAGCCAACACACCTAAACGACTGAACTCCACATTTAGAGGAAAACAGAGAATATTTGTGCTATGCTAACATTTGGACTCGATGATCTTGAGGTCTTTTCCAACCCCAATGATTCCATGATTCTCCAAGTCTTCTTGCAACACTCCTTGGATAATGGCAGTTTTTTAAGGTCTGTGTTATCAGAGGAACATTCTGGCTCACGTGAGGGGTAATTTCACACCCACGCACGGGGTGACAGAGGTTTATGCCGTTAGCTATCGATGCATTTGAGAGGAAGCTTGGATGTGTTTATCCTTGTGGTCACGGGCTGTAGTTTCCCAGGAGATAGTGGGGAATCGTTGCGGTTTGGGGGATCAGCTGCTGGATTTTCCAGATTTTCCCTGGAAAATGCCAAATGGTGAGGAGTTCCAGTGTCTGACCCAGATCCCGACCATTACCGAAGGAAACTGCAGCGTGTGGTAACAAGGATGAGCATTTCCATTTCTCCGTGGTTTTGCTGCTTGGCCTGTTTGCTCTAATTAACAGGATTCTGCAGGGGATTATTCTGCTGATAGCAGTAGCTAATAACTGGTTGCTTGAGGCTTCAGTCATGCCATCAGTGTTTTCAGTACTGGTTTTAACTTTTTCCTGACTGCCAGCAGAAAAAAGAATAATTAATGAATATTGCCACCATCCTCTTGGAATGCTGATTATATTATAAATTATAAATATAGGTGGGAACCAGCTGAGCTTTAAGGTCCCTTCCAACCCAAGCCATTCCAGGATTCTGTGATGCAGTCATACAAATTCCATAGGTTTATATCATATAAAAATTGGTGAAGTTTGGGGTTTTTCAGGCACACAGATATCAAAGAAGTGTTGAGCAAGCAAAGCTTATTCTCTGTTTCTGAATTAAAATGCTTAAGCAGAATGCACCAGCTGGATTCTTTGCTCTGCTGAAACACAATCAGTCTGCAAAATTCCATGCTAAAGTGAACCCAGGGCTATTGGAGTGGCCACAAAATGGCCATACTGGTTTGGCTACTGACCCACAAAACTGCTGCTTTTTCCAATGTTTTTCCACACACCTGCATCAGCATGAAGGTAAATAAGTCATTGCCTGACGAGGTTTTTGCTCTTAGATTATTTTTAGCTCTTATTGACTCTTCCTTTCTGTCATTCATTAATTTTACATTAGTTTAAGAAAGAGGATTAACAAACCTCAGCTCACAAGAGAATGATCAGGTTCTAATGCCTACCTAACATACTCATAACAATGTGAGTTTTGTTACTCAAAAAAAAAAATAATTACAGTCCAGGTCTGTATGCTGAAATTATTGTGTATGCAGTAAGCTTAAAATTCGCATTTTGGTGCTTGCACAGGAGGGCTCCCTTCGTGCAAATCCTGCTGTTATTTGCATTTCTGTCAATTTATTCAGCAGAATATCTCTGACTTTATTTATTAAGATGGGAAAGTTCCAATTTTTTATCCCTTCCCTAGCAGAGTTTAGTAAATGCAGTATTACTGTGTCACTGTAGGCCAAGTAAATGTAGCTAGACTAGATTCTGTGGTTGCTTCTATTTTTAAGAATTCATTATCTGAAAAAAACCCCCAACAAAGCCCTTTTGATTATCATTTCATTAAAATTTTTATTTTCAAGGTATTAATAATTTCAAACAAGCTAATAAATTATTTACGGAGTATACAGCAAGAAACTATGGACCAAATTCATTCTCTGGCTTGATTCCCTGAAAGAATTTGTCTCTAAAAACATTCTCCTGATGTTTTTTCTGACCTTGCTCCTTTCGTGATGTACATAAAGCCAGTAATCAACTGCCTGGTTTGAATACTGAGCTGAATTAGGTGTCAGATATTTGAAAACACTTATAGGCAAATGCACATGCCTGTAATTGGCCATTTAGATAGGTCAGGGTTCTTCCCATCAAAAAAGCTCTCGGCTGGACATTTTCTGGTTTTCCATGAAAGTCTGGACTCGCTCCTGCCTTTTGGAAAACCAAAGTTGTTGTGGGCCAAGGCACATTTTGCATAATCCTGGTCTCAGAAGTTTCCTGCTTGTTAAATGGAGAATTATCTGCAAAGAGGATTAAGTCATATTCTGGAAGAAGATGAAACAAAGCTGGAAATTATTTCCCTTATTTCCTAAGTCAGTACCACAGGGACTTCAGGCTTCTTTTAATCTGTTGTAAATGACACCTTTGCTTTCCTGTGGTGGAAGTCGATGTAGCCAAGTAGGTGTGACATGCTTTGCTGTAGCTGTTGTTATTCATTTCTTATTGAAGTGTGGTTTAACAGACTTGCTGTAGTGGCAAACAAAGACTGGTCTGTAATAATATTCAAGAAATGGGGTACAAATAAATACATGTTATTTTATAGTCTGCAGACTTGTTTTGACACACTTGAACAGCGTTTCCTTATTCATATTTCCTCCTAATGTGAGAGCAGTCAAAATCAGAGCTCTGACACTTCTAGAAAATCTGTATTTCTATCCAATTTTTTGTATTCCTGCACAGGACACTAACTGGATTAACAGACTTCAATTTTTTAATGTGTTTTGTCCCTCAAAACTTTTCATTGCTCCTGTAGGTAGAGGTTGCTGTGCTTTTCCCCTCCTGATCCCTCCTGTGTACTGGGAAATAATTTGGGTTTCATGCCCACAATTTACAGATGAAGTATATCTGTATGTCTATCTTATATATCTTATATCTTATCTGTATATCTTAAGGGCTGGATTTTCAAAAAACACACAGATCCTTGAAATTCAACATCCATAATAATTTTGCTATCCCCTCTAGCCTCTTCCGAGTCTGGGGAATTGAAAAAAGAAACAACTTCAAAATTTTTTCAATATTTTGCAGAAAATTCCTACGTCTTGGTTTTTTTTTTTTTTCAAAAGTGGGGGCCAGATTTAAAAGAAAAGTTCTATCACAAGGGTCTAAAAGTGATGTAGGCAGAGGGAATATGGGAGTGACGTGGCCAAGTTACTCATGAAGCTCTCTCGCTGCTTCGGGTGAAAGGAGCACCATCATTCACATTGTTAGGGCAGACAGGATCACCAATTAAAATCAGGTCAGAAACAGCTGAAGGTTTTGATCAGATGTTTCCATGTGGTGCAGGATAAGCAGGACAAGCAGGAAAAGGCTGAGAAATCCTCCTGGATCCACTGCAGGCCCACATCGGGGAGGTCCAACCGGGCCTTGGACCCTTCCAGGGATCCAGGGGCAGCCACAGCTTCTCTGGGCAGCCTGTGCCAGGCCTCCCCACCCTCACAGGGAAGGATTTCTTCCCAAAATCCCATCTAAACCCACCCAATGTCAGCTTGAAACCATTCCCCCTTGTCCCGGCATCTTGAGATGCTCTTCTGGAATGGATGATCTCTCACGTTTTTCATCTTTCAGAGCCACAGACTTCACAAAATTCCAAACAAATACTTCAGAGGATAGGTATTTTTGTTTTTTTTTCATGGATTATATACATTCTGTTAGTTCTTTGGCTCCAAAGGCTTCTAACATGGGTAATAATTGTCCAGATGTTGCAGAGCTAGATGTTAAAAATGGATTGTAGATCATCTGTGCCTTCCTCAAAGGCCAATGTAAAATGTCAGAGCCTTTTATCACTGGGTCAGTGATAAGGCAAAAAAATGGTCAGGAAATTTAGGAAATGTTTTAATGGAAGTTGTCTTCTTTGGTTTATCAGGGACTGTTTATTACAGGGACTGTGGAGAAAAGGGTGTATCTGAGGAAAGATCTATGAAAAAAATCATTACTAAGGAAAGAAAATATTTCAATTTCTACCACTCGTTTGTTGTTCTCAGAGGGGCATAAGACTTCGCTGTTCCTTTCCATGTTTTTCACTTGACTTCCATCTGTTCTTCCAGAGAAGAGCTGGAAAAGAGGTCAAATAGCACCAGCAAAATTTCAGATGACAATAGGAGGCAGAAATCTGCATTACAAATTTTGCTCTCTTTTTCTACCATCTACCAATGAGATTTTTACTTATATTCCAAAAAGTGTGTGAGGTTTTTTTCCTGAAGTGCAGCTTTCAATTCATTTGCATGAAAAAGACTAGAGGTCCTTCTGTGCTCTGCGTGGGGCTGTACATCAGGGCAAGATCCTGACCTGATGGCTTATTCCTCCCAGACTTTTCAGCTCCTGCTTGTCTCCTCTGATGGACAACTTGCCTCGTGATCTTCTCAAGCTCCACCTTCATCTGCAGGAGGGTTTGAGCCCAGCTCCTGAAGGAAGTGTTTCCAGGATCCCATTCATCTCTCCTTAGATGTTCTATGCAGTGTGTCTGGGAAAACACAATAAAGACGCTCTCACACCTGCCAGGTTCAGCAGAAAGGAGGGAAAAGACCCCTTTATTTACATATGTCACATTCTTATAGAATTCTCAACTCCACAAGGGATTGGAGGACATGTCACTTCCTTCTCAATCCCACTGGAGAAAAAAGATGCTCATCAAAGTTCTCTTGTCACAAAAGGAATGAAAAACAGAAAATACCGTTAAGTAAACATTGGCTATTATTTACATGAAACTGTGTGAGAAAGAATTCCAACTCCAAGATTAAAACAGAAGGCTTTAGAAAAACCAGGGCAACAGGCCACGTGTTAGGTCCTTTAAAGGTTAAGGATCACTGGAGCTCCTGTTCTGACTGATGCAGTCTGCAGCCCTGAGCAGAGCCAAGCCCCCAAAATTGTNATCTGCAGGAGGATTTGAGCCCAGCTCCTGAAGAAAGTGTTTCCAGGATCCCATTCATCTCTCCTTAGATGTTCTATGCAGTGTGTCTGGGAAAACACAATAAAGATGCTCTCACACCTGCTAGGTTCAGCAGAAAGGAGGGAAAGGACCCACTTTATTTACATATGTCACGTTTTATACAATTCTCAGCTCCACAAGGGATTGGAGAGCATGTTACTTCCTTCTCAATCCCACTGGAGAAAAAAGATGCTCATCAAAGTTCTCTTGTCACAAAAGGAATGAAAAACAGAAAATACCGTTAAGTAAACATTGGCTATTATTTACATGAAACTGTGTGAGAAAGAATTCCAACTCCAAGGTTAAAACAGAAGGCTTTAGCAAAAACCAGGGCAACAATGCAGCATTAATCTGACCCCACACCCAGGGAGGGAGGCAATGAGTTTTATCCATCACAACCTCGTGTCGTGGCGGTACCAAAGTGTGCAGGATGGCCAAGCAGACAGTGCTACCCCAAAAGAATAAAGCCAAGAAAGTAAGCTGGAGAGGCCCTGATGGATTGTGCTGGCTCTTGGGGTGTTATGAAATTTTTCCCTCCAAAAATGTTAGTGGGCCACTGTGTCTGGGAAAACACAATAAAGACACTCTCGCACCTGCTAGGTTCAGCAGAAAGGAGGGAAAAGACCCCTTTATTTACATATGTGACATTCTTATAGAATTCCCAACTGCACAAGGGATTGGAGGACATGTCACCTCCTTCTCAATCCCACTGGAGAAGAAAGATGCTCATCAAAGTTCTCTTATCACAAAAGGAATGAAAACAGAAAATACCGTTAAGTAAACATTGGCTATTATTTACATGAAACTGTGTGAGAAAGAATTCCAACTCCAAGATTAAAACAGAAGGCTTTAGAAAAACCAGGGCAACAGGCCACGTGTTTGCCCCTTTAAAGGTTAAGGATCACTGGAGCTCCTGTTCTGACTGATGCAGTCTGCAGCCCTGAGCAGAGCCAAGCCCCCAAAGTTGTGCCTGGTGTCACGGAAGTGAAGCTGTGTTTGAAATGTCATTTGTGCACAGATAATTATCTCAATGGAATGAGGCAGTCCTGCAGTGCTGGATCCAAAGGAAGGAATTCAGAGCTGCTGCTGACTCCAAATGCTCACCACCATCCCTGCACACATCTTAAATTAACTCCCTTACCCCGAATTTTGGTTTTGCCTCTTACTTCTCCCTCTCTGTTTTACAAAGGTCTGAGCTGTCCAGGCCCTCAGAAATCTGGGTTTGAGGAATTAATGAACCCTTTAAGCATCCATCTGGGATATTGTGTGTGAAACATATGGTGTGCTGGGAGAGACGTTTGGGAAGGCAGGGCCGGGAAGACAATCCCCACTCCTTTCTGCCACCCAGGTGCCCTCCTGCCAGCAGACCTGCAGCCCTCCCTGCCAGCAGACCTGGGAGTGGTCTCCTGGAATATTGCCATTTGATCCAGCCTTATATCGTGGAAAAGTTTCTAGTAACCTATTAATTAGCTGCACTGACTTAGTTCATTAACTCAGAAGAATAAAGTTTTACATAAATATGTGAAAACTTGGAATACTTTCTATATATGGGGGGAGGGTGAGCATGGTTTAAAGGCTACAAAGAAACTCCTCCTGCTGCCAGGACTACTCACTTTCTAATCTCAATGCCTCTCCTTGCCAGAAATAATTCAGAAGTGCCCTAGAAACAAGATTAAGTTGCTCTGGTGTCTGATAAACCACAAATGACATATGTTCCTAATGCGACAGGACTGTGAGAGCCACGGAAGAATCTGTTGTTGTTTGGCCTTTCCAAGTTTGGCTACATAATGAAAGGAACTTCATCGAGGAAATGAGAAGCTAAATGGGGCTTTTAAGTCTCGGAGAAGCCACTGACAGTGTTTTTCTAACAGGATCCAGTCTTGGTTGTCAGTTTTGAAGGACAATATTCAGTGACCTGACAGTTTGAGGCTTGTCAATGAGAGACTCGTTGTGCTGAACCTGCAGGGCATTCTCTTGTTTTTCTAAAAATTGCTCTCCCCCCCTTGAACAATTATGAAACGTGTTTTAAAAAAATTATCATTCTGACCGTCTTGAAATAAAACAGCTCTGCTGCAGAGGTGGGTTCTAACTGGGATGAGTCTTCCCTGTACAGAGGGCTGATCAACCCAGAAAAAGTGATTGATTTTGTCCACAGTGTCTTGAAGGATAATCACCAATGTATCAAGCTCATTGTTTAGCTGCTGTTTTAATTGTCTCAGGTGAAGGAACGGGAGGTGGTTGTTGTTATGGAGAGGCTGGAGGGTTTGACAGCACCTGAAAACTGTTTAATTCCAGAGAAACATAAATCCAGTGCAGGTGTCTGAGGCACACTCAAGCAGGAAGAGCCTGTCTGTTGGGATAAGTGGGAAGAGTTCCTCATGGTCCAGTTATAAGTCAGGAGATTTTTCTTTTCCTTGGGTTTATTGAATTTTGCTGGCTGTGGAAGGGTTTTTTCCATGCCTGGTGTTCCCTGGGTGGTGTTCTGCACTTGACAAATACCTAATATTTGAATTTTCTGTGTAAAAATACTGGAGATGGTTACACTCCTTCCTACCCAATGACACCTGAAAGACGTGTAGCGGTTTAATAGTTTCCTCAAAGTGTCAAAATATAATTTATGTGTTTATTATGGGATGCATATCTTAAAAATATTTTCTCTTTGTACAGAACAGTTCACGGGCATGATTTATGTTTTAGGAATAGGAAGTATTCCTGTTTTCTAGTCAGAAATCGAGCTTCCCTTTGGTATCAGTGCCATGCAGAATTCATGGATGTGCCAGTGTTTCAGGGAGAGAAAATACCCCAGAAGGCTCCTGGACTGAGATAAAGACAGGGAGAGATCACTCAGCAGCTGCTGTCACTGGCTAAACAGATGTGATTTGGAGAAAAATTAATTTAATTTATAACAGCTCAAGTCAGGGTAATGAGAAATACAAAACAGATCTTAAAACACCTTCCCCTCAACCCCTCCCTTCTTGCCTGGCTCAGCTCCCCTCCTGATTTTCCCCCACAGTGGCACACTGGGATGGGGACTGGGAGCTGTGGTCAGTCCATCACGTGTGGTCATTGGTGCTCCTTCCTCCTCAGTGGCTGAACTCCTCACACACTTCCCCTGCTCCAGAAGGAGGAAGAGAGTCCTCCATGAACGTCTCCAGCCTCAGTCCTTCCCATGGGCTGCAGTTCTTCCCAAACTGCCCTGGCGTGGGTCCCTTCCATGGGGTCAGTCCTTCAGGAACAGTTCTTCCAAAACTGCCCCGGTGTGGGTCCCTTCCATTGGGTCAGTCCTTCAGGCTCCAGCGTGGGTCTGCTGCGGGATCACAGGACCCTGCTCCAGCGCAGGCTCCCGGTGGGGTCACAGCCTCCCTTGGGCATCCCCCTGCTCCAGCGTGGGCTCCTCCATGGGCTGCAGGAGGATCTCTGCTTCCCCGTGGACCTCCATGGGCTGCAGGAGGGTCTCTGCTTCTCCGTGGACCTCCATGGGCTGCAGGAGGATCTCTGCTTCTCCATGGACCTCCATGGGCTCCAGGAGGATCTCTGCTTCCCCATGGACCTCCATGGGCTGCAGGAGGATCTCTGCTTCCCCGTAGACCTCCATGGGCTGCAGGGGCACAGCTGCCTCTGTCATCTGGAGCATCTCCTGCCTCTCCTCCTTCCCTGACCTGGGAGCCCGCAGAGCTGTTTCATGTTGGAGTCCAGGGCATTTCTCTGGCTACCCTGGAGGGTCTGGGACCCCACCAGGGGGGTCTAGGACCCTGGCAGAGAGCCCAGGACAACACTGTCTTTGATCTCCGTCCATGGGAGAAATTACCAACATTGCAAGGAGAACTACAAGCCACTAGAGTTTGAAATAAACAGTAGTTTAGTTTATCACAGGGTGAAAATGTAGAATGTCGGTTTTTAGAATGAGGACTGAGGAGGCAAGATGGAGGGCTTAGGGCGTTGCCCTTTCTCCTTCTTTCTTCTCTCTCCTCCATCTTCTGCGGTGACGGTGGCACAAAAAGATTGGTAGAATGAAATCGAGGTAGAAATGACATGTCTAGAATAGGTAAAAATTAATTGGTATAGAAATTGTAAATAAAAATATGTTGTGGAAGATGGGTGGGTCAGAGAATGGGTAGAAAAGGTGCGGGACCTCCTGGCCTGGGAGGAGTTTTGTGGAGGTTCTGCTTGTGGTCAGTTCTCCAGCAGGAAGCTTGTGAGAGCTGACAACGGCAGCGAGATAAGAAAGAATAAACAACGTTGAAACCTGACCTTGCAGACTCCATTCGTCTTTTCTGGCACTGGCACGGGAGTTTTAAGAAGAAAAAGCTACCCAAAAAGAACTGCACATGTCTAGGCTAATAACCCCGGCATAACGGCGCCCACGTGGCACTGGCTCCATCAGCCACGGCAGAACCTTGCAGCAGCTTCCCACAGCAGCCACCCCCACAGCCCTCCCTGCTGCCAAACCGTGCCACTCAAACCCAGAGCAGGCATCTGCTGGGAATCATCTGGTTGGATGCCATCAGATCAGGAAGGTGCAAGCAGCAGAGGTGGAATCCATCCCTGGGCGTGCTCTGGCCCATACTACTGCTTCAGTAATAGAGTAGTTTCCAGTGGGGAAGACTAAAGATGTAGCAGCTATTATTAGCCAGGCTGCCTCTAAGAAGGTGTTTATTTTAGTCTTGCGTGACTCATCCTTATTCTTACATAAAAGACAAGACAAAGTGCAGTTCACTGACTTTGGTCACTAATCAAAACACTGGCAAACCCTCAAAGAGCCTGACTTCCCTCTGTCTGTCTTTTTAATCTGTGTCTTGCTGCATGACAAAGCGAAGGAAATAACCCGAGTTTATTCTTCCTGTGACTAAGTATTATCTAGGAAGCTTTTAACTAATCCAGCTTGTGCAGTGAAAGTTCTGCACCTATATAATTCACAGCCAGGGGTTTTTTTTGTTGTTTGCTGCTTCTTGCTGGCTGCCACGGCGCGGGATGAAATCATCGCTTTCGGCCACATTAGATCTCCTGCAACCTTCCAGATGGGCTGCAGCTCTGTCAAACAAAATTCTTCATCTCTTCTTGATAAATTATGTGATAACCCCAGGGAGATGCCAAAAAAAATAATAAACCAAAAAAAAAAAGAAGAAATGAATCCAGTTATGCATAGTTAAGTGAGGGCATCTTCATAAGGTGGGGATGCTGCAGTAGCAGGGAGTGAGAGGCTGCCCACGAGCTTCTTAAAGAGGTGATCCTCGTTTTCGAAGGCATGAGGAGGAAAACGTAAAAGCAGCACACGCTCCGAGCCAAAATGCATGTCACTTTTCCAGGGAAAGCAAAAACAGGAGCCAAGAAAGTCATTGATAAGCCCTCAAATCCCCGTGGTAATTAGAATCTCCCAATGGAAATATTTAACCGGACTTATCTAACGTTTTGGTTGGAGCTGTAATGAGTTCAGTACTCAATACTTAAAAAAAAATAAAAGTTATACTGCATTTCCTGCTTAGAAGGCAAAGCAAGAAGTAAAAACAGAAAAGATATGACTTGGAGCACACTGGTTTAAAAAGTGAAAGATCACTTTGTTTTTTCCAGGTGGAGGAGACTAACCTTGATTTCTTATCACAGCCTGCAACCCATCCTTCCTTTCTATTCCTGACTTTTAAAAATTATCCATTTTGCTCTCTTGTTTGGGAATGTGCCTCCCTGGCTGAAGAAAACAGGCTCTGTCCTGCTTCTGAGCTGTGCTTTGTTAGTGGCTTAACTCCTCAGTGGTGTGAGAAACTGTTTCTGTAGTTAAAGGATGAATTTGATCCTAATTCTTTCTCCATCCCTGTTTCCCTGATTATTTAGTTATCTTACTGAAGTTGGTGGGAAAGATTTTGTATTTGTAATATTCCTGCCTGCTAAAGGTGATCTAGAATTTGTAAAGTGTCTCAGTGAGAAAAGCTGAGCCACCCTCAGTGGGAATAGACTTTAATGGCACCAAATTAAGGCTCTGATGAAATACTCTGAGAGCTCAGAATTCAGGCAGACAGGAATATATTTCCCATGCAGAGCAGGAGTCGTGTTACCAAAACAAAGTAAAGGTTTAGGTGATTGATTCGTAGCTGAGAACATCACAACTGCGCTGTCATGAAGGAAAACTTCAACTTATAATCACAAAAGGTACTGTTAGGCCTCCTTGGGGTTCTGAAAGAGAAGTTTCAATTGCTAAGCAACTAACCCCAAGATCCTGCCTATTTCGGAGCTATTATCAGTTTAATCTTGGAGCAGATAGATAATGATACAGTTCTAAGATGCCGTCTCGGCTCGGTTTCTAAAGTTCCAATAAATTTGCTTTATTTTATGTGCAACAGGGACATTTATTTGCCTCTATCCTGAGGTTTGGCCTTATGAGAAGGAACCCAGCCTACGGAAGGATGTCCATGCCCATGGCAGGGGGGCTTGGACTCTAAAGGTTCCTTCCAACCCAAACCATTCTATGATGCTGGGATTTTATGATGAAATTACTTATTTTTTGAGCAATGATGGAAATATATTAGATGGCAGCTTGAGAATCTGATGCTTTGAGGAGGCTGCATCCTGTTTTCTAGGTCTTTGATCTCTAACCAAAGTGACAAAATGCCTGTTTTTAGAGTCCTTGCATCCACACAACTTCCTACACATGGAAGTTCTGCCTATGCCGTACATGCAGGAAAACTTTCCAGGCAGTTGCTGCTACTTTCTTGCATATCCTCGATTTCTGAGTACTACTCCGTGAGACACTCCCTTTTCTCTTTGAAAATAACGCTGGACAGGGGTGTCCACAGTAACCACAGAGATCAGGAATTCCCAAACAAACAGCCACCAGGCCCACAGGAATAGCGCAGGAAACCTGAACTATTTGACCTAATTTTGACATACAAACCCCAGTGAATTTTACAGATTAGTTTTTCCAGTTTTGGATAAGGCCAATTCCTGAATTAAACCATGAGATTCAGTCTCTCCAGGAGCACAAACCTTCCAGCTCTTTCCTTCTGAGCAAGAATGCCAAGGAAGAACTGCCATGTAAACATAAGCAAAATGGCTTTAAAGCTTTCCTCTGCTGAGGAAACATTTAAATTGGAGTCAATTTGTGCTTAACAGGACGATTTTCCCAGTCTTTTGTCCTTTCGAGCTATTTTTAAGTAGCCCTTGCCTGTTGTACCAACATTGGCCATTTGATGGAGTCAGTAAAGGCTCTATCAGATTCGAGCTGCTCTTCCCCCCTTAGAAATCAGAAGGACTAATTAACGGCATCTTTTTGTCTGCCTGATTGATTGATTTCTGTGTTTTTAAAGCGCTGCCTCTGAACCCCCCGGCTTTTTGCCGTTCCCGTGCCTTTTAGCAGAGTTATTTCCAGTGCCTCCAGCCATTGTCAAGCACACACACCTACGTTTTCCTCCATTCCTCTGGACAAAACTGTGCTCCCTCAGTAAGAAATGTGCTCAGGCTGATAAGCATGTATTATATGTGTGTGTGAAAGGAACTATGTATTAGCAACAATGGCTCACTTAACTATTTCAGACAGCATATATTTAGGGTGGCTAAAAATAGTTTTGATTTCAGAGACTCTCGGGAGCTCTGGTCGCGGATCAGGCACTCCCTGCGCTCTGCAGGAAGATGCTCTGAAGGCTGACAGTCATGCACCAATCAAACCCCGTGGCAGAAGATATTCTGCCTTGGATTTGTGCAATTCCGGCAGTGCTGCCAGTGCAAGGTTTGGGGGACACAGTAGTAGGAGTAGTAGCACACACTAAGGTTGCCTTTTACAACATTTCCTAGAGCTGAGGCTTTTATGTTGCCTTAGTCAGACTTCAGAATCTAAATCATGTCTTTTATGGCTGTCTTCCTTGTAGTCTAAAAAAAACCCACCTGGAAATCAATAAAAAGCATATTAGGATGCACTGAAATTGTCCCTCTACCATTGCCAGACTTGTCAATGCCAGTAACTGGGACAAAGCTGATTTAGGTCAAGGTATTTGGAGGGAAATCAGATGTGATGCTACTGCAATTTGGGCAATTAGGCAAAGAGCTCAGAGGCTGGAATAAAAAAGAAGATGGCACTCAAGGAGAATCAATTCCTACCTTAAAGCCATCTAAAATTTATACATTAGAGCTGTGAGTGTGCCTCCTTCTCACAGCTCTGTCTCCATGTGAGATGGGAAAGCCATGTGAGCAACGTGGCACTAAAGAAATTGCTCCTGCTAGCTATGGAATGAGATTGGTGACCTCCAGCAGGGTTACCGGGCACGTGCCCGGCAAAAGGCAAAGTTCTTTTTCCCAGGTTTATCTGCAGCGTGTACAACTCACATAGGCTGGGAAATTCAAGTATTCCACATTCTCTGGGATGTGTGGCCGCCAGCAGGGAGCATCGTGCTGTCACACAGGTGGAGTCCAGCTCCACAGCAAGGCAGCTGTGTCCATCCAGTCCCTGGAAATGGGCCCCAGCCCCTGCTGGTCCCCAAATCCTGTGGTGGGAGTGCCCTTGGAGGTGCAGGATTTAGTAGCCCAGCAGAAGGTCATTGCTCAGGAGGGGTTGGATGGGGTGGGGGATTTCCATTTGCGTTGCTGTCCCTGGCCCTTGCCGGCATGGGGATTTAGGATGAAGCTTTGGCACATCAGGTGCTCGTTGACAGGAGTCATTCCAACAGCTTGGGTGGTTTTATCTCCTGTGCAGGGGGATGCAGGTTGCTGAGCACCTCAGGAATCTGAGCTCCTGAGTGTCCCCGAACCCATCCATCAAGGGCAGTATCCGAGTGACCCTGACACAGCTTTTGGCAATTCCAAATTTGTGGGAAACATTAGCTCTTTCCACAGAGCCTCCAAGCTTTAAACCTTTGCCCAAGAGCTTGGTTGACATTTAAACTCCATTCTACAACACCCAGTTACAAATCTAATTTGAATTATAAGGGATTTGCATAATATTGGGTGTTTAAATCTAAGTTTCCCTTCCTTAATTTTGGAAGCACATAGCGTTTCTGCCCTTCAGTGTAGGGCAGCACCATCTTTTTCTCTTCTTCTTAAAATACTAAGTTCCTTTTCTGATCTTTGCTTGTGTGCTTAAGACTTAATTGACATTCGAAAATATTTAACACAGAACCAAACTCAGTGGGGCGTTGCTGTTAATTTTGGGAGCTGGGCTGCACAGAAAATTTAGGTGGCAGGGAAACAAGCATGTAAAATTGTGATCTTGGGCGTCTTTTCTAGTGATTCTAAAATTGCTCTTGGTACGGATGAGGCTGCTGCTTTCTGATTGAAAATCCTGTTATGTCCTCGTTGCTTGGGCGTCGTTTGTCGCTCGTGCTTCATTTGTCCCCCTCTCCTCGGAGCCTGCGCTCAGGTTTGGGGCCTGTTTCTCTCCACAAGGCTCTTCTGCTGAGCTGCCACGTTGGCACGGGGCTGTGCAGCTCTTCAGAGCGTTCCTAAAATGTCAGTGTGTAACAGCACTGATTCAGCACAGCATCGCCCCGCTGACTGCTGGCTGCGATTGTGCTGCTGGCTCTGGGCACTGCAAGGAAGAAGCAGCAGGTTCGGCTCCCTTCTGGCCACTAGAAGGCAGGAAGTGTCTCCAGAAGTGTTTCCAAAGCTTTGTTTGGACAAATTGTGACATTTGTGGAGCAAATGTCTCCGAAGGAGAGGCTGCAGCATCTCTGGCTGCTGCGGGCACGCTCGGACTGGGAGCGGCGCAGGAGGCAAAGCCTTGCTCCGCTGGTTCTGCCTTTTGCTTCCCTCGGGACTGGCGCTCTCCGTAGCCAAGGTGGAGCCTCTTTAAAGGCCAGGAAATTGCCTCGTGCTCTGTGAGTCATCAGATCATCCCAAAATAGATTTTTATTTCCAACTATTTACAAATAAAATCAAACTTAATGAAAGGTTTGTTGGTGATTCTTATTCGCTGTGACAAAATGCTCTGAGGAATCCGCCGTTACCCTCCTCTGATGCTTGTTCACTCACCAAAATAAATCATTCCTTCTTGACAGAGGAGCTTTTTTGCACTTATACTCATGATGACAAAAAGTGGTTATTCTGTGTGGAGAGTGAGTAAATTAGAACGTTGCTTCCTTGAAGTGGTAACAAAAAGCCTCATTATGAATTAATGAAGTTGCTCTTATAAACAAGTTTGTTTACTTTAAAGAGAGCTACAAAAGTTGTCTTTGGATGCTTTTGTTGAGTTAACGTGTAACACAGTATTTGTGGCTCGTGTCTGGTTTACACTACAATTAGGGATATACATTTGGATGTTCTTTTGAGGTTGTTTTAAATTAACATTTCCATGTTTGTAACTGCGCTGTGCAATGACTCCATCACTGATATCTCTTTTGGGAGTTTATCTTCAGTTTGGGAAGTCTGGCATAAAACATGCAGAAAAGCTGCATTATGGGTAGTGCAATCAATAATTTCCTAAATTGAAATAGGGCACTCACACATCACCAGCTGACTGATGGGTATCTCTTCATTCTGATCTAACACAGAAAACGTTTTTTATGTGAGCTTGAGTATTCTGAGTGTGCTCAGACACTCCTTAGGCCCAGGCTTCAGTCCTCATTGCCATGGCCTCCAAATTAAACTTCTGAGGGATTCCGAGTTGAAGGCAGCCTCGTTAAAACGAACATGGCTTTAAGAAAGAATTATCTCCATCTGCTCTAAGATTAGGCTTCCCTGCATAAAGAGGGATGCATGAGCAATACATTTTTTTTTAATATTGTTCTTGGAGCAGATGCATTTTCTGGAAAGTGACTGTATGTGGGAGGAGGAAATATAGATTATCAACACATGATGACAACACTTTCTGTCAATATATCTGTGTAATCTCTGGGAAGGTTTTAACAGAAAATCATTGAAATGTAGGGAACCAGTCAGTTTATAGCTCATGTACACGGTTTAATTTTAAATTGTGTTGCCTGACTAATGGGTGCTTACCTAATGTAAATTAATATGGGGCTGTATTATTAATGCTCATAAAGAGATCTATATTTTGATACATATTTTAGAGTTCTCTGCCTAATGGCCTTTCGTGTAGGTATGCACAGCTTTAAAAATAGAAGGGCTCAGCCTGCGAGCTTCTACCTCCTGTAAATACTTATCAAGTGGTTCATTCAGAATTCAAATAAAGATCCATTGTCCTCCCAGTGTTTGCATAATAGCACTGCAACTCCCCATTTGAAAAAATATGATATTTTTAGGGTGGAACACAGCCTCCTGTTTTCCTCTGGCGTTGGGAATTGTTTAATGGGGGTCTGAAGCCCTTCCTCACTTTGGGGGCAGGGTGTGTGGGTGGGTGCCGTTCCCAGGGCACAGCGGGCACGGGAATGCTGCCTCAGCTCCTGCTGCTCCCCATTCCTGTCCCCACACAGCAGCACAGGAGCAAGCTGGAGCTGGCTGCAGGGACAGGCCTGGCTTGGGAATGCACTCTGCCCTAGAGGGATCCTGCTCTTGGTGCTGCCCTGCAAGGAGCTGTCCCAGGGTAGCTGAGGGAGGCAGCAGGGACCCATGGTGGCACAGGGATGCCCTAAAGGATGCTCGTCCAAAACTTGTCAGCAGAACAGAGCAGCTCCACCCACCGTGCTGCCCAGAGCTGGCCCAGCACTCAGGTCACAGCGACAATCCGTGATCCAGAGCAAAATCATCCTTTTAATTTTTAATTATTTTTTTCCCTCTGGCATCAGTTTGTCAGAGGGGCCTCAGGAAGCACCAGCGACTCCGCTGAGGGAGCAGCAAATTGGGCCGTGGGTGACTGGCCAGCAGAGGAGCGTGGAGGGATGAGAGTTTGTTTTCCCATTGCTCGAAGGAGCAGCTTGGGCTGCATTTCTTTTCTTTCCTCAGTTTGCTTCCACCTCAGAGCAACCCCCAGCAGAAGATGACTACGGATGTGCCGGGGGAATGAGGGTGGAAGCAGCTCTGGTCACAGTGGTTAAGCAGTTTCAGATTTTCATGCATGCTTTCATCTGTGAAGGGCAGACCTGCTGGAGAGGTTTCTTTACTAGATGGGTGACCTCTAGTTTGCTATTTTTGGTAGCCTATTTTTGGCGCTGTCGCTGTACCATAATTTATAGGCTATGAGAACAAATTCAATATAAGAGGCATGTTCACAAGATGAATAATGTTAAGATACTCCCTGTTGCACTTCAAACTTCATTTTAATTTCACTGAATTTTAAACTAGTACATATTTTATCGAGCATTGGAACGTGGAAAAAAAATTAGTTATCGTTATCTTCAGTGAGTTTATTTCAAGGAAAAAAGAAGCAAAACAGATGTGCCCGGTTCATTGGATTTTTTTCCCTGAGAGAAGTTAGAACACGAGAAGCTGCCACCTCTTGCACCTGGCAGACATTGGACAAATTCATCCTAAGTGCCACTTAATTGATTGCGGAACACTGCAGTTCAATCAACTGCAATAAAGTTAATTGAACCTCTCCAATGAAATGGGACTTAAACCAAAGGATTCCAGATAGGAACAGGTACTGATTAATGGAGGCCATTATTTTTAATAGAACAGGGCCCAAGTAACTGAGGGGTGTTTGAATGTTCTGTGTAGTCTCATGAGGACGGGGATCACTTGCTTGCAACAGCTTTCAGCTTAGCTATAAGTCTGCAAAATGCAAAATTTTAGATGAGAGGGCTAATTTAACATAGTTCTACCTTTTAAAGTAATGCACGGGTAAGAGATGAACGGCAGCCTTTAACCCTGCTGCTTTTTTGGGGAGTCAGCTTTGATCCCAAACTTATCCAAACTTATGTATTTATTGGAAGGAAACAAGTTGTGCATTTCCCTTGAGGGAGGAGAGACACTGGCATGGGACCACTGTAAGCTGGGTCAAATACAGGTGAATGTGTGACCATCTTTATAAGCTGGTTTGACCGAAGTTAGACACATTAAAAAAAATTAAAAATGTCTTTGAAGGAGTGACAGCTGTTATGGTCCATTCAGGTTTTCGACTTTGTCATAATATATTGTTAAAATGTGTGTTTAACCAAGGCAGGGGATTACTCCCACCTGATATGTTAGTAGAATGCTGGGAAAGTAAGGGGAAAAAAAAGGCTATTTAGGCTTTCGGTAGTTTGACACAGAAAATAAAAGGATTAATAGAGACTGATCACACCTAGGATGGAAATTAGAAAAAATACCAGTTCTTTTGAGAGGTTCTGGGCCTAACGGGAACAGCAGGGACAAGAAATCTGAGAAGTTCCAAGATGGAGCTTGGCTAAATGTTAAGAAACAAATTTTGTGATGCAGTTGCCATGACAACCAAGGAGTCTGGAGTTTATGATCTGAGATGCTCTTCCTTCCAGTGCCTCTCTCAGAAATAGATGTTCCTGAGCGCAGCTGAAGGTCTGGTGCGACTTGGGGGGATGAAGCTGAGCCCCTCCTCTTCCTCCAGGCAGAGACCCCATCCCCGCTGCACTCCACAAGACAGCAGCTCTGCCACTGCTGAATCAGCTGGGGGAAAAGCCTTTGCCTGGCTGGAGCAGCCCTGCAGACCCCGGGTTTCACCGGGCTCCAGCCTGTCCTGCTGCCCTCGCCCGCAGCAAGCACCGGGCAGTAACATCTCCCTCTGCCACGGGAGAAAAGGCACAGCATTCCCTGTGTGCAGACAGGGGGAGTTGTGGTGACAGGATGGGATCCAAAACCTCAGGACACCGTCTCTCCACTGGGTGCTTTCCTTTAGGCATCTTATATCTTGTTTGTGTACACCAATATTTGAGTTTATGCAAAGAAATTTCTACCGTAGCAAGGCTACAAGTGATTTTGATGTTTTTCCCTTAATTCATATATACTTTTTTTCTGACAAGTACCTCCTTATAACATTTCTTCTTCTGGAGGAACCCCAGAAATGGCAGAATTCAGGTGGGAAGTTGCCTCCCTTGATCACCTAGTCCAATTCCATGCTCACTGGTTTCAGCTTTGCATCCTCCCGTGCAGTAAGGCCACTAGGGCAGGCGAATCTGTGCCTAAGTGGATTACTGCAAAAACGTGATTAATGCAAGATGTCAGCTGGAATTTCCACATCCTTGTAGCCCTGCTTCTGTGAAGCTTTTTTTTTTTTCTTTTCTTTTTAATAACACGTTTTAGATCAACAGAGTGCATGAAGTCTCTGAAGCATCTTTTACACCAAAGTAGATTAAATGGGATATGGTCAAACACCAGTGGCAGTCAGTGATATTTGTGTGGGAGACCAGAGTGTAAAGAAACTTCCCACTGGTATTAAAAAGTCTTCAGGAATCTTCCAGAGACTGTTCAAGGACTGTTTCAGAAAGTGTTGAAATAAATTAATAGTCGGAGCCCAGTGGACTGAAGCCATTTGCTTCTGTTTAAGCTTCTGTGGTGTGATGGGAATAATTGGGTTTGCAGAGACAAATTCATAAATTAATTGCCATTATGGGACTCATTTATATATTACATTATATTATTACTTTCTATTTTAATCTAAGACACGGGTTAAGATCATGTGCCAGCTTTTTGAGACAATGAATGTTGATATCATTTGTGGTGAAATGAGTTTTGTAAGCACATAAAGTGTCATTACACCAAAGCATCTTTTGGCTTTGGACCTTTGTAACTTGCCTCCTCGTTTGGTTCTGTGGTCATTTTTGCATTCAGGCCTTTCCTGGGATGCTCAGGGGGAAGTATGCAGCCAACAGAATTTGCTCAAATTTGCTTTCACAGAAGATTTTCTGGATTCACTGTCTTGTAATTCACTGTCCATGTACCCTTGTGCTGTCCATGAGCCCGTTAAACTCAGCTTTTAGAATGAGTTTAGAGGATAAAATGATAGGATTTTTGACACTAAACATGCTTGTCAGGTGCAAATCTGGGACATTTGTGCTAGTTTGTGCTAAATGCTGCTCCAGCCCACCCCAGCACGGCCACAGACACCACACCCCGCTGTGGGTTTCCAGTGGGTGACCCCTGGCTTGGCACCGTGGGTTTGCTGGGAGTGCAGATAACTTCCCCAAACTGTCGGGGTCACTGTGCCTCCCTTCCTCTCACATTGGAGTCTCCAGATGGGAAACCCTTGCTGGCTGCTGACAGGCAGTGCCACGTGCACAGCTCGGTGGATGCTTGCAATGCAGAGCCGAATCACTTGTGGGCTGTTTAGTTTCACTGGTACAAATTGCGATCGAGTTTGTGTGTGTGAAATATTTATCAAAAAAGGGTGAATTTTGAAAAAACGTGTAGGCAGAGGGTTGTAATGTGTGTAACGGGTTCGGGGGTTTGTTGGGGTTTTTTTTTCGAGTGGTTCGGTGGATAAGGAAGAGCTTCTGAGAAGCTGGATGTGCATTCCCAACTTCAACCACTCCACCAGTGGGCATTCCAAGCATAATGATGGAGTTCTGGCTACTTAATTCTTGTTAAAAATAATGGGCTGCCTTTCCCACTGCGGGAATGTTTAGGTAATGCACTGAAGAAATTAAGATTTGTCTTTTTTTAATCATTTTTTTTATTAATGGATTGCAGAAATATTTGCAGAAAGGTCTGCAAAGGTCTCTTTCTCTGGTAGTGGTTTTTGGTTTTTTTTTCATTTTGCCCCTTCCTACAGGAAGGCTCCTCTGGTCAATGTGTTCCAGCTCATGCATCTGCCAGCTTACAATCTGCTGGTTATTTTACTATTGTATCATATTATATCAAATATTCTATTCTATTCGATTCTATTCTATTCTATTCTATCATATTATGTTATATTGTATTGTATTATATTATGTTCTATTCTATTCTATTCTATTCTATATTATTTTTTCAACCCACTGCATAACTGTGCATTTCNAAAAAAAAAAAAAAAAGCTCTTATCCAGCCTGGTTAGAGTATTTTTAAAGACATTCAGTCTATGAGATCATATTATTTCATAAATTAATTCCCTCAGAGTGATGTCCATCCCACTGCCCGGTAACAAGATGATAATAAAGGATGGTTTTCAAAAATACAGAATTCAGAATTCTGAGGCTTTTCCCGAGAGTCCGGAGTGGATAGAAGAGAGTTGTTGAAACTGTGGGCTGTCCCAAGGGACAGTTTTCCTTGCATTTAGCTTATAGGATGATTTCACTGATGTAGCACAGACCCAGGCTCCTCACGTCTGTTTCTATTATCTGTTTACCTGTACTGATGAAGGACATGGGAGACAAAGTTCTGTGCAGGAATACTTTGTGGAATAGCAGAAGGAAAAGAAGAACTTCAGGTTTTGTGGTGAGAGATTGCAGAAAATACGCTGGAAGATTGGGTTGAAGAAGAGGGAAAGACACAAATTCGTGCCTGCCAAACAACTTTACTCTTTGTTTCTAGAGCTGCCTTCCAAACATGTAGCCACTAAAAGTAGTTTCTGAGTGTTTTAAAGAGTGGGATTAAATACTGAGAACACTGAGGTGATTATGAAATAATTTGGCACAGTTGGAACAGGTATCTGCCTTCCTGGTTTACAAAGTCCCCCCTGCCAAAATTTGAAGTGGAAGTCGAGAGAGATTCACCTCAAATTATTCACCCCTGGAAAAGTTTTGCTGAATGGTATCAGACTAAAACCGTCAGACAAACCTGCTTGAGCTCTGGTGTCTCACTGCCTAACAACCCTCTCTGCAGTCGTTTGGCTTCTGGATGAAATACTGAAGAAGGGTAAAAGGAATAATGTCACTGAAATCTTTATAAGCTATTGACAATTCCCGAGTTATTGCTCTGTAATCTTGCTCCAGTTTTACCCCCTGAGGTGCTAAAGACTGTGAAGATGAGGTTCTGCTCCGCTGGTTTCGTGATTCTTTTGTTCTCCAGCATTTCTGTAAGACTCTGAGTTAAATAACCTTCAGCTCTCCTAACAATGTTTTTATTTTATTTATTTTTGGATAAATCTTTCTGGTCCCAGCTTTTCTAACTGTGCCTTTCCAGCAAAGCTGCTACAAACAGTCATTTACAGGTTCTGTTTCTGAGGCAGCTTTAAAAAAATGTGTTGTATATATTTGCTCCTGCTCTAAATGTTAGATATCATTGCACAGAACGATGGGAACAGATGGGATACTGCATAAGCTGTTTATCATACTACACATTTATCACTTTACACTGGTGAAGTGTACATGTGTTTGATTAATATTGACTTTTGATTTATTTGGAGGGCTCTATTTTTTGACAGCATTAGGGATTACGTTGTAATCCTTGCTGGCTTCCAAGCTTGAAATTTAATTCCAGTAAAAATAGAGTAGATGCATTCCATAATTCTTAATTACAGGATTTTTTTTTTTCCTGTGGAAAAGAAGTACCTGGTTGAAGCTTTAGAAGTAAATGGATAACGCTGTTTGCTTCAGTATTTTAGACAGATTAAATTTAGATGCCACTGGTCCAGCTAAAGAAATACCTCTTGGAATTAAACGTCAGATGCTAAGAAGGTGTAAAATAAAGCAAACCATCAAGAGTCCTATTTAAATCGACGTTCTTTTATACCCTCCACCCACAGAACGAGAGAACTTTGCCTGCTCAACAGGTCTGGATGCTCAGCACGTGTTCCACCTACGTCACAGGAAACCAAAAAAGCATCTCCAAAAGCACCTCGAGCTCAGACCCAGAGCACACAGCTCGCCCCTCGGGCTCCTGACAGCAGCACTGTCTTGAGAAGATGGTTTACCAATGCACTGGTTCATTAAAATGCGTTTTGGCTCAGCTGAAGCCTGAAAAAAGGGAAGGTTTTCCTTCCAGACAATGGATGGAAAAATGATTTCAAGTTGGAGTGGGACGGCTTGTGCTGTTTGTTCTGCTAAATGGCAATAATATTTAATGAGAGATTCTGCTCTAAACTGTAAATCCTTTCGAGTGTGAGATGCCCAGCCTGTCAGAATAAATAGAGGAGGCTAAAAACACTTACTTTGAAAATGACTGTTCATTTTGGAAGGCACTGAGTGATCTCAGTGAAATATTACTGAGTCAGTGGAATTTTGGAGAGAGATCAACTTCCCAGCATGTATTCTGGCAGCAGCTCTTCCTCCATTCCTCAATATCTTTTATGTTCAAGTAGCACAGGCAGCACTTCAGTCTTACATGTTGTCATCATTCAGATTTCAGATAACTTTCAGTGACTCCTTATAGATGGAATGAATAAATAAATTACTTTTAGCTGTGCTTGTTTACAGTTGTCAAGCCTCTGCCTTCTTCTGTATCTGTTAATTAATATTATGGAAAGACATATCTGGCAAAAAGGATGATGTAGCACTAGGAATTACTGAGAGAGTGCGTATATATATTTTTTTTTATTGTTTTTCCTTAAGCTGAGTGTTGCAGTGCTGTTTGAAGTTTAATTGCCATATACCACAGTAGCTGCTCAGGACTTCATGTATTTAACTCTTCTTTTTCCATGGAAACTCTTTGGGCTTGCTATGGCCCTGCTGCCTTTGCTTCCAGGACAGGAGATCCTTCCAGAAACTTGCAGAAGGAAAACTCTAATTGTTGTAAATAAAATATGCAAAGGGCAGGATTTGGTTGGATTTATTTAGATGTGTATTTCCTGAAGGAGTAGCTTTGTTTTCTGGTCATCGTGTCAGCTACACACTGTTCCTTAAATACCTATTTTCATTAAAAGGGAGCAACTAGAAATTCTGTTTCTTCCTGTTCTTTCCACCTTCTGTTGATAAAAATGAGCGAACAAAAATTGTCTGCATTTTGGTCTAAAAGACTCCTTCCTTTCCGTGCAGGTTAATAATGAGAATGTAGTGAAAGTTGGCCACAGGCAGGTGGTGAACATGATCCGACAGGGGGGCAATCACCTCGTGCTGAAGGTTGTCACAGTAACCAGGAATCTTGATCCAGATGACACAGCAAGGAAGAAAGGTACAGTTTTCTCTCTTCCTAATGGCCCCTCCTGCTCTTGCTCCACTGAAAACCAAGCATGGGCATGAAATTGCTGCTTTCTAAATTCTGATTTATTAGATTTGGCTTCTAAAATTTGAAATGCCCTGTTCTTGTTTCATTTAGAGTGATTTAATTCTGTTGGGTTAGGCATTAATATGTGGCCAAAAGAGCAATATTGTCTCGTCATGCTTGGTGAGAAAGTTCATCTTTTAGGGTTTTTCACAAGTATATGTTTGAGGATCTTCTAGTAAAACTTCTTGCAGTAGTGAGAGAGGAAAAGCACTAAGAACAGATGATCTTTTATTAATTCCAAACTTACTCAAGATGGAGATAGTTCAGCAGTGTATTTCTCACCCACTCACCCAAAAAGCAACCACGACAACTTCACCCAAAAAGAAAGAGGAATCAAAAAAAGGGAATTTACACTGTTTCCTTCACCTTACATGCCCCTGAGTTTGCTTTCCCAGCTGTGCTGGGAAGTCATTAGGCCCTCATAATTATCATTAAGCAGGAAAGATTGCTGCTGCTGCTGCTCCCTGGTGTTCCATGCAGCAGCAGCACGTGGCTGAAAGTTCCCGTTCCTCCCGCCAGTCCCAGTTATCACTCACACACCCCTGGCTCTGCAGCACGGAGCAGGGCAGGAGCTGGCACTCCAGGCCTCCCTCCTGCTCCGGGAAACTAAACCTTTCTGTCTGTGCTGGAAGTGTTTTTCACCTCTACTGCTTATTAAAAATAATATTAATTAAAAAAAAAAAAATTAAAAAGTGAGACCAGCTTGTGGGATGGAGGGGAAAGGCTGTGTTAAACTGCATCATGTCCCAGCACGGTCCTGCATTATTTTTGGCTTGATGGAATTACTGTTCCCACATTTCAAACAAACCTCGTTGCCTCTGCCATTTGGCCTTAAATGTAGTGACAGGACAAGGGGCAATGCTTTAAACTGAAAAGCAGAAGGTTCAGACTAAATATTAGGGGGAAATTCTTTACTGTGGGGGTGGTGAGGCCTGGCCCAGGTGTCCCAGAGAAGCTGTGGCTGCCCCAGCCCAGGAAGTGTCCAGGGCCAGGTTGGATGGGGTTTGGAGCAGCCTGGGATAGTGGAAGGTGTCCCTGCCCAGGGCAGAGGGGTTGGAACGAGATGGTCTTTTCTGACCACCAGAAATATTTGTTATCAGGATACTAAAGCACAGATTTTAGCTTTTGGGCTAGATGTGCCTTGGATATTGTAAGGTCTTATTTATTCCAAGAGGGGAAACACCTGTTTCCCTGAGACTCACCTTAACAATCCAGATAAATTTTTATGTTCTTTCCTGTAGTTCTCAGATTGAGCAGCTTCTCCAAAGATTAAATTAATCTGCCCGAGACTGGCTGGTGCCCAGGAGGTTTTTAGCCCTGCACATTCCTCAGAAGGAGCAGCGCTGCTGCGAGGTCCTTTCTCTAGAAAGCCCTTTTCCTGCTGGGAAACAGAAGTGCACAGTTATTTAGCTTTAAATGTTTCTATGTATCCTGTTACATAAAAGCTTGCGGATGTGTCAAGCAACCTACGCTAGAACCAGAAACAGTGGAGAAATTCAGTCCATGAAAAGCATCTCAGGGCTTTTTCCTCCGCATGTGGGTATTTATTCTCGCCTTATTTCATGGAGCTTATTCTTTTAAATTGCTCTGGAACCGTGGCTGTGAGCACGGGGCTCGCAGGGTGTGTGTTGGCTGACACCTGTGTGTTTTTCTGTTCCATGCACAGCCCCACCACCTCCCAAGCGAGCTCCAACCACTGCACTGACCCTGCGGTCTAAGTCCATGACCTCAGAGCTTGAAGAGCTTGGTAAGAAAGTGTTTTTTGGCAAGCATGCTGGCTTAGTGGAGATGTAAATATCTATCTATGTGTCTATATGTGAGATTGGCGGAGGGAGCTGCACTGTGTACAGTGTCCAGGGCAGAGGAGGTTTTAAGAATGCTGCATCTTTGGAGAGTTCAAAATGTGCATGACTCGCATGACTGATTTTTGTGGAGACTTGTGCCTTTACTGCTACGCAAGGGAATGTTGATACATTTTATGCATCATCAGAGTTTGGCACATCTACCAAAAAAAAAAAAAAAAAAAAAAAAAAAAAAAAAAAAAAAAAAAAAAAAAAAAAAGAAAAAAGAAAAAGAAAATAATGCTGTATCATGTTTTGTTAGCTTTGCTTTCTAAATTTTCGGTTCATCTAATATTGTTTTATTTTAAATTTCTGTGGCCTCTCATTAGTGGATAAAGGTAAGCTGCCAGAAGCTGTTGTTAAAAGCTGACAGTGTTGAAGCAGCTTCGACTTCAACTTGTTTCATTTGATCTGAAAAAGTGCATATTATGATATCACTTTGACTTCTGTGCATGATATTAACCTAATTCCTCTCACTATTGGTAATAAAAAATTGTTGAGCATTCAGTCTTTTATTTGCTAATTTTGAGAAATGTGGTTGTAGATTCCTTTGCTTGATCATCCACATTCTAGATATGCATAATTCTTCAGGAATTTGTATTCATTTTCTAGAAATGAGAACGGTAATTGTTCTTTTCTTCCTGGTTTTAATCTGTTAGGTCATTAAAAGGTAGAATTTCTGCAGCTAGACTGGGACGTGGAAATAGGAATAAATCATATATGAAAAGAGAAAAGCCCAGTGCATATTTCTATGTGGCTATAACAGTAAAACAGTGTGTTTAGCAAGTGAGAAATGGGTATAAAACCAAACCACATCCCTCACTGCAGAGCAATAGATGATAACAATTCACACAATAAAACCATTTTCCCATGTAATTCTACAGCAATTTAAATACTTAGTTTTATAGTCTTGGGGTTTTCCTGACACGGACTCATCTGAAGGCCAAATGGGAGGAATCATAGCCTTGTGGCCCCTTTTTCCCCCCTGCAAGTCCGTGTTTTCTGGGGCAGATGGAGCCCATCCATCCTTTAGTGAGTCGAGTCACGTACCTCCAGCGGGAACTCTTCCCAGCAGAGTGGTGCTGAAGGGGGTGCTGTCTTCTCTGTGGTCTAACAGCCAAATGAAGACCAAAAAAGCCACCCCAGTCTGATTATTTAGCTCCGGCAGGTCTCAGAAAATTTGCTTTTTTAAGTGCCAACAAGTTTAGGAGCTTAACTCGAAGTATCAACAGCTTGTGAATGCTCCATCATTTTTCTTCCAGGATTAAAACGTAAAATATTATTTCTGGAGCACACTTTGTGGGTCTGAGTGTTTTCCATTTGCTTTTCTTTCATGGAGTGCTGAGAGCTTGTAAAACTTGGCTGGTTTATCCACCACCTTTCCCAAGGGGGCAGCAATACTTAGGCACCATTTTTGCCCCTTCATTGTCCTCTTCTGCTGATTGCTTTCAAGCTGAGGATGTTCTTCTATTTCTCTGACTTTTCGATCTTCCACGGGAGATACTGGTCTTACAGCAGAAGCAGCACTTTCCTAGGGGAGAATAGCTTGTTAATAGTAACGTCCCCAGTGGAGACCATCGTATTTTAGCTTTCCCAGCCCCCTGCTCAGGTTGTAGCCCTTGATCTGCTGTTTGTCCTCACCAAGTGACAGAAACCACTGCAACTCCTTTAAGAAGCAGCCATGGGACGTATTTCCATTTTTAAACACATTTCCCATTCATATTTATCCAGATGGGGCAGGTACTGCAGTGGCAAGAGTTTTCTGTTCTGAGGAATAGTCTTGCACCACATTCCAGAGGTGTTTGTCCCCTAGGAAAGCTGTAGCAGTGGCTGAAATTTGCTTTCTTCCCAAACGAGGCTGTAAAACGCCACTTGTGTGGCACTCTGAACATTTGCCACCCCAGCAAACAATGTGACTGCCATTCCAAATAACCTCTGTGCTCTACCTATTTTCGTATTTGTCCCGGGAAAGGGCTGTCATCCGAAGGGACGAGAATTCTTAAATTGCACAGCAACCGACCAAGCTTCCACAGGGAAAACCTTCTCCCTGTCACCAGTTAGAAGTTGTCTCCTGACATAAAACACAGCTTGTATGTGTGTATTTATCTATAACTGATCTCTCCCTCTATGTACATGTGTATATATTGGACATCTGTGAGAGCTATGAGAACACCCACATTTCTGTGGCCATTGAACTCTAATGAATAAACATTTCTTTTGTGACATATATGTGCAAAGTGCAAAAATGGGAAGTGCCTGTGAATGAGCACTGTGGATGTTCTCATGGACACCTCTGTGTAACCCTTTTTCCTGAACTGGAGAAGCTCATGGTCTCAGCAGTGTCTTGTGACAAAGAATCCCACGGGCTAATTATGTGCTGTGTACAGATGTATTTCCTTTTTATTGGTTTTGAATGTGATGCCTTTAATTTTATTGAATGTCCCCTGTTATGTAATAGAAGAAAAATATAAATAGAAACTCCCCATTTGTTTTCCCTTAGAGTGCATGGTTTTGTAATGTCTTCTAGCTAAGTTAAACATCATGTTTTTTGAAAAATTATCCATCTTGCAGTCATTACAGTCACTTCCTTTGCCTGGCTCTGAACCCTACTTAGAGTTTTATTGACATGTTTTGAGCTATTCTGTTCTTCATAATACAGAGCAGACCATCTGAGCTGTCCTCTTTCAAATTAATTAATCCAAAAGATGGCAGTGTGCTAATGATTCCTTTCCACTTCAATCTGCAAAGATTTGGAAATGCCCAATGTTGTCATAGTTCGACAGCCCTGGTATCAATAACTTGCCCCAGTTACTGTGTTTAAAAAAGAACTTAGGAAAAAACCAATTGTGCATGTACCCCTAATACCTGCAGGGGAGAAATTCCTCGTAGTTATCACGAACCCTGATAAACAGCTTGGCAAAATCAGATTTTATCTACTGTGATTTGAGAGATAACCTGTTTAGCAGAGGTGAGCAGGGAGAGACTGACGTCTTAGAGGGAAGGATAATGTTTGTGCTCAAAATGACAGGCAAGGATTTAGCATATAAAAAATTACCTTCAGAATTGATTCACAGTTCATTCCCTTTCTATTTCCAAGCTTCAGTACGGAAGAAGAAGGGTAAGGGGAAGCATTTTGTCTCTTGTTTAACCTGTTTCTCACCTTTCCATAGTGAAGGATAATAACATAATGTAAATGTTGGCATACGGTCCAGTTTATTTTATGGTGTCAAATGTACATTAATTATTGTATATGTTTTTTTAGTTATTTAGTTAATAAATTGCAAACACACTAAGAAACTCAAACAGAAGACCACATTCGAAAATACCCCCCGCATTTCTTCCTTTTGTCTCCTTTCCTTCACCTTGCCTTTTTTTTCCTTCTCTGTACCCAACTCTTTTCCAACCCCTTCCATCTCATCTCCTCACAGTTCCTGTGCTGACTGGCAGCCACAGAGAGTTAGTGGCCAGCCTTCCCCCCAGCACAGTCCCACCTCAGTGGTCCCGCCTGTCTCCCGAATGGCCACACGTTCTCCGTGCCCACACCGTGTCTGTCTCACGAGTCAGGGACCTCGCACACCACACCTGGGCTTCCCACCCCGAGAAATGCTGCTCTGCCAATTCCGTAGTGTCCCACAGAACGTCTTCCACGCTGTCCTGTATGCATGGAGTGCCCTCCCCGGGCTGATTCATGAGGCCACCCACCACCTTCTCCTTGAAATCTCTCCCAAAGACCCACCTTCCTGAGATCCCTACTGAGCAATCATCCCAGCACTGATGGCGAGGCAGGGGGCAGGTAGAAATAGCAGTGCTATTTTAATAGTTTCCATGAATGTATTTCTGTGTGCAGACAGTTTGTTTGTGTTGAGCTGCACTTTTTCCATGCTCCTGTACGTCATTTTGCTTCCCTAGATTGTGAGCTCTCCCGAGCAGGGGCTGTGTCATTTCCACGTTCTCATGGAGTCTGGCCCAAGGAAGAGTCTCCCACTTCCCTGAGCCCCTGGGTGGTAGCTGGTGACAAACAGGCTGTGTCCTGCTCTTGGACGAGGCTCAGTGTCACGGAAAGGAAATCGAGGCTCTAGGCAGTGTCTTCTCTCAGCAGGGAAGCTTTTCCTTTTTAACATTTAATAGGAAGAAATTGGGTTATTTTCCACTCTTTATTTTCCACTCTTTATTTTCCTGCTCCTTCCTGACCTCCTTTCAGGTGGTTACCAGAGGTTACAGCTAGGGATATTTGCCATTCTCCGTTCAGAGAATATGACAGAATAAACCACGTTGCTATTGAAACATATGTTTTGGCAGCATATGAAAAAAAACTCTGTGTTGTTGTGTAGAGTCTTCTGTCAACCAAAAATTCAGTTTTCTGGGTCAGAGACGAGGGAGGCATTAAGAGAAAAATAATGGCTTTTGTGGTTCTGTCTGACTGGTGTTGCTGGTTATCTCTGGAGATGGGTTCTGGTTCATTGGGAGAGCAGGGCAAAGGAAGGCAGGGCAGGACACAGGCTGTATTTTTTGATACTGAGGATAGAAGATAGGGTATTTGTGTCTCAAGAGACAGGTGATAAAATCCCTAGGTTTGGAGCAGTATGGCATGGGCAGTTCTGTCATTTTACTGCAGTTACAAAGCGTGAATTACTAAAATTTCACTCCATCTGTGCCACTGACTTCCTGCTTGCAGTAGTTGCCTGACTCAGAGGTAGCTTCCAACCTTGAAATGCGTGTGTGGAGGGGTCGTGTGTCCAAACTACTTTCTGGATTTGGCGGGATACCTGGGATGGGGGAGAGGTGTTCTTCTTTCTTGTGCCTTGTAGTTTTCCAAGAACTGTTGTATGAGTAAGTTATGGCAACGTGTAAACCAAGAGTTGTAGCAGCAGCTTGCTGGAGGCAGCCCTTAAAATGTGATTCCATTAATACTGAAGAATAACCAGGATATTCATACAGCAAAATGAAATGAAGGTTTGAAAATACTCTGCAAATGAAAGATTAAGAGAAAAAATTGAGGTCGTAGCTTACATCATCACCACTGGAAAATAGGTATCACTGGAGCTTCAAAGTTAATATTTTAAAACTTTAAATTTAACTCTGTTCATAATGAGCTTATGCAGCTGGTGGAGAGCTTGGTTTTAAAGGGTTTTTCCTTCAGTTTTTGTTTTGACTTATCAATAACTTGATGTGGGGGGAGAGGTTTAAAATTATATGATCCTTAAGGAGCACATCCATAAACTAAGATCTGTAAATGTCTAGATACATGTTTTAAAAGTTTCCTGCTCCTCAGCTTGCTTTGCTGCCAGGAAATGGGTTTGATTTAGTGAGCAATTTGGGATTTTCCATGAAAGCTGAAGTGGACAGTGTTGAATTTTAAAACACATAATATAAAAATCCTCTAAGAGAGGGGACAAAATGAAGAACAGAGCAGGTTAAATTTCCACAGTGAAATGGGAATGACAGGATAAATAATTCTTCTGCATTAATAAATATTCTGCTGGCAGTGTCACACGGGTGTCAGTTGTGAGCTAGGGGTGGTGCTTTGTTTGTTCTTAGACCTGATATGGTGATCAATATAAAATATTGATACATACCATATACTGATAAAGTACGTGTGTTGGTCCTGGTCTTTGGGGTCTGGTGTGGGCTGCAGTACCAACTATAAATACAGGATTTTCTCCTTTGAAGGGTTTAGATTCTATCACCACCTCACAGATGCAGAATAACTGTGATATCCTCAACACAGAATATTGTTACCTGGCTTCGAGTCTTATCAGCATTTGAATACAAAAATATCAGTTGATGGCATTCAAAGGAAATATTATTAGCTCTGTCTGCAATAAGCATTCCCACTTCATCCCATTCCTGTTGTCCATTGTTTCAAAGGTGGCACCTTCCAATGGCATCTGAAACAATGAAATTGCAGAGCAAATACATATAAATGAATGCCAAGCAGTGGATTAGCTCTCAGTGTTCTGTTTTGTTTGAAGAGACCACTCCCAAAGCCGTCTGGGTTCAAAACTCACTTTTTTATTTCACTGTGGTGGAGTTGATGATGGAGATTTGTCTGCAGGGAACAATGGAAGTACCCCCAAAGCAACTTTTACAGCACTCACCACGTCAGCTCCTGTGATAGCTCCCAGCATCTGCAGTGCTTCTCTGTAGGATGAAGGTTTTCAGATCTTCACCAGACACTGTGTTTGAGAAGATGAGAGCAGAAGGCATCAGGCTTCACGAAGAATTCTTGAAGGTTATCCCTTGTAAGTAATTGATTCGCATTACGTATTTGAAATTCTAATGAGGTGGCAGTGTAGTAATGAGGAAAAGGTTGTCATCGGGTTGTCATCTCTCTCAGGCAGAAGGCAGTGACTCTGGGTGGAATTTGTCGAGTCTGTGGGAAGACATGCCAGCCCCGTTCGTGGTTGGTGCAGCGAGGTTACAGATTTTATGGCTTGCAGCGTAACTTGGGGGAGTCCACAGCAGTGGGACTGTGGCATTAGGACCGGGGCTACCATAGAAGTACTTGTAAAACACTTGGTGATAGAAAAGTATTAAAAATCACCGTGTTTCAAAAAGGGAGCAGTGCTAAACCTGCATTTTCCACCAAAAAGAACTTGGCCCCTAATTGGCAGCGTGCTGATTAGCAACTTGTGGCACAGGATCTAAACTTAACGGGTAACTCCCGGTGCTAAAGACTTCTTCAGACCAGGATTTACCTTTCAAGAGGTGCTTTCAGTAGCATTTTGGAAACACTGGGAATCCTGAGCAGAGGCTGCTTGAGTCTCTGTGTGAGTGCCCTCATCTACACTGTTATCATTTTGAATTTATCAGCTTATTCTCCAGGATGTAGCGCCTTGTCATGATACATGTTTTTCTTTACTACAGGACTGTAACTGAAAAGGTTTTCAAAACCTTTCTGCATCAGCCAAACAAGACAATGGTATAAAAGAAGTTGGAAAAGGAATTGTAAGTGTTACGGAAAATGTGGGGTTTGTAGCACTTGCGAAGAGACACATTAAATACGTTGGTTTATGTGAGTCTGGCTATGCTCAGATATTATTAATTTAATATCTAAGCACATATTCCAAATCCTGAGGGCTTGAGGAACAGTTAAAATTGCATGTGTTTCCCAACATGGCACAGTTAGGGCAGTGGAAAACTCTTTCAGCACTTTTAATGTGTTCTCTCTCTTTTTCAGGAGCCAGGGAGATGAAGGACTTATCTCCCTCATCTCAAAACTCCCTTTGCTGCTATTTCTTTTTTTTTCTTTTTCCTTCAAATGTTCACATACCCATGTTAATTAATTTCTAATCTAATTAAAAATAAATGGTTTTAGATAATTCCTCATAGTTTGTTTGGTTTTTCCCCTCGGTGTGGAAGTGTGAGAGTTAAGTGTAAGACCAGAGAAGGCTGCAAAGTGTCTTAGATCCTCCATTTCCTTTTTGGTTTCTTTGAGTTGATTGCCTTTCTTTTGTGACTAGGCCAAATTTTCAAATGCTGTCTCTTAAACAGAACTTCAAATTGCCACTTAAATTCCACCTGGCTTGCAGGGCAGGAGTGGGTATTGACTATATTCTCTGCTTTGTTTTTGTTCTTGAACAGAAACCACTGTTAGACAATGACCATTCCTCTTTCAAGGTAGGCCGAATTGCGAGGCTTCAGCATTGCAGGTGTATTTTAAATGCCTGTATCATTATTTCCTTAATAATGAACATGCTGTTAAAGAGCTGGTACTTGAAAATTGTATCTCTAGAAAGGAATTTGAACCTATCGGTTTTCTGCCTTCCTTAAAATTACTCTTGATGGTGTGGTTATAATGTGTAAATGTGACTTGTGTGTACTAACGTGAAGCTATTTTCAGCCCTAGAAACACAAATAAGGCTATCTTTCAAGGAAATTTTGAGAGCTCCTTATTGTGAATACTTACAAAGCATTTTCATAAATCATGTAATAGTATTTATAGATACTCAATGTTAAATGGTTAATTTTAGTTGCTAAAGTTTTTTATGTTTTATTGGTTTATTTTATATCTTTTTCTTTTTTTTTTATTTTATTTTAGAGTACTTTGTAGAATTTACCCCAGAGAACAGACAAGTATTTTTACTTAATTTTCATAGAAGGAAAGTGTTTCCAGTGCCTTTTGTGTTTGACTGTATCGCAAAGCGCTTTTATTATTTCCTCATTATGCTGACTGCTAAAATAATATTCTCTGCCTGTTGTTTGCAGAATGGTAAATGTGTGGTTTGGGCATTGTGACTCAAGCACAGTCCTGCAAATTGTTCATTTGGGGTGGGGCTGGAAGAAGTTAATTCCAGGTTAAAATGCAGTGGTGGCAGATTGATGAGGGTTAGCCTAATTATCCACATGAAAACTCAGGTCATTCCATTTCTGTATATTTTTAACTACACATTTACAGGGCATAACCGTAGGCTGAACCTGTTGTTTCTTCCCTTTAATTTTGATCTTAAACAACAAATTTGAATTTAGACCTTAACCTTTAATGTTCTTACTCTGAATCCATGCCTCAGCTAAGGTTAGCCTTTAAATGCTCAGTGGTGTGGTGAAGGCCTTGTTACACTTTACCTGCTTCTGGCTTTTGATGAATTTTTACACATCTGATCCTGTTTGAAGAGCTGAAAAGAAAGCCCTTAGTTCTCAGTGGGCAGAGATCCATTTTTAACCATCTCCAAACAGGAGTCACCTGTTTTTCCCCCAGGGACACTGGAGTTCTCAGGTGAAGTTGCTGCTGTGCCAAGCAGCGTTATCAGATGAGCTCCTGTGGCCCGGCCAAGCTCTCTTTTGAAATCAGGAGGTTCTCACCTGTCCATTAGCATTGGGAAGATGGCCTAGAATTTTTGTCTGTCTTCTTCTTTAAAGGCCTTGTCCAGGTCCCTAGACCCACTGTTTGCCCAAATTGTCCTTTAGTAGGTCTCCCACCCACAGACGTTCCCCCTGAAGTTTTTATCCAGTTACTTCCCAGCTGTTCTTTTACAAATTAAGCAGTGCAAGGCCTTTGGCATATATATGGGAAGTACCAAAAACCTAAAAGGAATGCAGTGCAAATAATTGCACCTACTTGATTTAGATGCTGCTTTTTTCTTCTTTTTTTTCCCCCCAGACATGGAAACTTAATTATGTGCATAATCACTTCATGCTAAAAACAAGCTACTTGTAGTTGAAAGTAAAAGGAATTGGAAAAAAAATAGAATCCATGAGCTAAAAGCAACACCACAGACGTATTTTTATGTAGTTTAAAATAATCTCTATGCATTTTTAATAGGCATATGTGAAGATCACCCCTTTAGTTTTGGTGCTGCCTCTGTAACCCGTTTTTGCAGATTATTGACCAAGAAGCAAAGTTTATCGGCTAATGAAGGAACATAAACTAAACCTGCAAACTCGTGTTTAGGGAAGGAGATGGAGCAAAACCCTTGCATGGGCAGTGCCTGACACTAAGGGCTGTGCGCCCAAACCTGTTGCCACCAAGGAAGAATGAATGTCCTGTGTTCCCACCACTTTTCCAAAGGAAAAATGCATGTGCCCAATATTTGCCTGCAGATGCTGGACCAGGTGGGTGATCCTACAGCACCGAGGTGCCACTGGCATTGTCTGAAGTGTTGCATAATGCGCCTGGTACAGTTTCTGTCTGTATCTGTCTTAGGTATTTACAAGGCACCTGTCACCTTGGTACCTAAGCAGTTTGAGAAATGCACCCACCCCAGGAGGGATGGTGAGATACAGACAGAGGCCCAGGTCCAGAGCAGCAGAGGCAGGGCCCGGGAAGCTCCCCAGCTGTGTTCCCGCTGTTGTTGAGCTCCTGGCCCACTTGTTGTGGCCAAGGAACATCTCCACCCACCTGTCTGTCAGCAGGAAGAGACGGTGCCCCAGCCCTCACCTGCAGCTCCGCTGGTGGGCAGTCTGAAAAGGACAGATAATGGAAAAGGCAACGACCCGGTAGCAGAGGTGAAACAGGAGTGGTGGGATTTCAAAAGGAGGGCTTCTTAAAGAGCAGCACATCTCAGGGGAGGGATCAGCTGCCAGTCCAAGTGGCAGGTAAGGCGCAACCCAGGCATAAATCTCAAGTGTTCTTCAGTGAACAAAAGAAATAACTCCGATGTCTCTGAAGTTTGTGTATAGCCAAAGCCCTGCTCTGTTCTTGGCCTCTGTCTCAGTCCTCTCCCCCTGCAGCTGAGTCAACCCCTCAGAAGTTCTCTGTATATCTCGACCCAGTGACTGCTACAATCCTAAACATGCCTAATGACCAGCTCAGGGTGTCTCAGTGGTAAAGAACACTGTGGTGCGAGGAGACCGCACGGAACAGCAGTGCTCCAAAATAATGGACATATTCATGAACCCAAAGGCTGGAATAAACTTGGCTTTGATCAGCATGCTCAGGGCAGGGCGGGGCAAACCGCAGCTCTCCCCTGCAGGCACACCTGGAGCAGCTCTCCTGTGCCTCCAGGAGAACCTCCTGATCCACCACGTCAGAGCAGGCTCTGTGTCAGCCCAGAGAAATGCCCAGACAGGCAGCAGGAACAGAGAATCTGCCCGGCAGATTCCACTCCGCTGCAGAAACAGAGAACCTGTCCAGCAGGGGAGAAAGGGAGCTAGCCAGGACTTTGGTGGAGGCTCACCAGTTCCTATTGCATGAACCCCTTTAATGCCAGATCTCTTTTCTTCCTTAAACACAAGAGAGTCAGTGAGGTAAAACAAAAAAACACCTTCAGAAACCTGTGGGTCCCAGGGGGCTTTTGGAAATAGCTGCACAGTACCCACAGTGATCAAATGCTTAAACTGAAGTGCAGTGGGTCACTGACTTCCAGATGTTTCTGCTCCCTTTAGCCCAGGTGCATGCTTCTCCCTGAGTCCCTTCCTTGGTCATTTAAGGATGGAGGTGGAAGCCCTGCCTGGCAGAGCAAGGGACATGAGGTTAGGAACGTGAACCTTGGAGGCTGCAGGTTTGCTGGCTGCTATCACTTGGTATAAAATACCTGTAAAAGACAGAAGTGACCTATTTTGCCTGTAAGTTGTATCCATCACTGTGAGCAAAATGCTGCATGTAGGAATGGTGGGTCAGGTGGAAACTGCTGGAACGCTCAGGGAATCTGACCTCTTCCCTTGGCTTCACACCCAGGGAAGCCAGCTGTGCTTCCTGTACCCACTCTATTTAAAGCTTGAAAAGAAAGAGGGTTTTTTAAAAGCAAATTAACAACCAAGTGAGGTCAGCCATGGTGGTGCATGGTTTGATCCATGGCCGACTTTGACTTCACAGTTGCAGTGGCCTTTCTTTCTGTGGGAGTGACCCCATTTCCAAGGAATTAAAGGCAGTTAGTCAAAGTCACTCGGTCAGCTGTTCAAACAGAAGGACAGTTTCTGGCTGAACCCAGTTTTCCAGTGCCCCTGCTGTGCCTGGCACACCTTTCCCAGCCAGGCACACAGCCCCAGCCTAGGCACCGGTGCCACCAATCTGACCAAGATCTGCCCAGAATTTAGGGTGGCTTTCGATCACCAAGGGATGGATTTCTTGGGCACAGACTCACACGTTCAGCCAGCTGGTGTCAGCCACTGGCCTCCAGGCAATTTGGCCATGATTGCTGCTTAGTGAAGGAAAGTCTGTGGAAGGCCATGCCTGTAACACACCCTTGGTTCCCCACGCCCCATGGCAATGCTTCCCGAAGCTTCCAGAAACCAGAGTTGCTGAGAGATGCTGAACACCTTGTTACAAATAATAACAGCTATGGTTATTCCTCCTTCTCATTGCCAGCCAAGTTTACCAGCCTAACCTAAAGCCTGTGCACGTATTCATTATTCAGAAGTATTCGCCAAGAGTTTCTGCAGTTAACCTTCTGCCCAGGGGTTCTCACAGACTCTTCGCTTACGCCCTCTGTCATTTGTGTCACTGGTCACCTATTGCCAGATGCTGTTCTTTCAGCTCTGAAAGACTGAAAAGACTGATTGGGAGGATGGCAAACATTTCATAGGACATAAGGAATTTTGCAAAAATATATTATTGCACTTTTTCAGAGAAATTATTCGTTATGAGCTTCTGGCAAATGTGTAAACATGCACAAATAACAAAGGTGTTCTGATCCCCCTGAATCTGAACAAGCTAGACACAGTGATACCATTTACAGAAGTATTCATAAATCAGTGCGGAGTTTGGAGGATTTTGATTTCGTTTTGCTTCCATTTTTGACTTCCAGTATAGTTTGGTTCTACTACTTACCAGTTGTTAGGTGGGCTCTGTTAAGAACACTTGCCAGGTAAACAGGGTTTTCAAGTAGGGGGAATTTTCTGTTGACATGTCAAAAGAAATGCCAAGACATTCTGTATGACCAGTGGCTCTACCAGAATGAGTATTTATGATCCCTTACCCCACTCTGATTCCACAGACTTTAACTGAAGTGTGTGTTTGCTTTGTGTGGTGAACAGTAGGTCCCCTGTTTTTTTGTTCCTTTTTTTTTTTCATGTGTACTCAAATAGGAAAATGCTGAGAAATAATTTCATGGTCCTACACCGTAGTTGTTAAGAGAGCTTTGCTAATGAAGGAATGCAGCTACGGCTGTATTAGACAAAGCAGGAGAAGAATTACCAAGGAAGAAGCAGTTCTTAGTTAGGTTGAGATATAGTTCCTTTCAAATCTCCGTGGAGTGGAAGAGCCAATGATTGCATGACAGTTTGTCCCTGAAATTCATTTTCATAAGGAGCTCATGCCTTTTTACAAATACAATCTCATCCTCACTTTCCATAAAACATGCAACTGGACAGTCCAGCCAGACGCAGAGACAATATGAATACTTTGAATGTGAATACTTTGAAGTAGTGAATATGCTAAATGCACGAATAATATCCATTATTTTAGCACTTAAAAGTCATCATTCTATGAAATCACACAGAATCCCTTATATTGCAGGCACTTGGGTGTAGAAATAATGAGCGCCACATTGTGGTAGACAGGGATTGAGATATAGGAGGAGGGATCCTTGAGTCTGTCAGAAAAATCTTCTCATTTCATTATATTTCACAGAAAATACTAAAAAAATCGAACAAAGCCCTGCCCTGATTCATAAACAGAACCAAAAGCATGGTTTAACACGACCTCAGCAACACCTTGCAGAGATAAGCTTACAGCTTCCGCTGAGGTCTGAAAAGCAGTATTTCAAAAAGCAGAAATTAATCCTTTAAAAAAAAAACAAAACAAAAAAAACCTTTTTTCAAGGCTGGGATGCCAGAGAGTAGGCACAGCACTGATCTGGCACTCAGGCCACTGCGGTGTGAGCAGCAGCAGCCTGGTCGGGTCACAGCCCTGCCGACAGCAGCGCTTCTCTCCGCCGTCCCTTGCCTGAGCGTGGGGAATGCAGGGCTTTGGGCTGCCCTTGAGCCACACTTCAGCCCCAGGGCGATTTCTGAAGGACCAAATTGGCCCCCACAAAAAAAAAAAAAAAATTAAGAAAAAGAAGTGAACTCATTTTTTTAAATGAAGTAACAGAAAGCAAACAGAGTCTCGGCCACAGCCTGGCATAATCCGGAGTGGTGCAGGACAGAGCTGGGCAGATCACGCTCCATTGTGAGCCAGTGGGTGCAAAAGCCTGAGCCTTTCCTGCTCTTTGGGAGGGCATTTTTCTCTAGAGTGGCCACGGGGAAGCCCTTGCACCCAGCTTTCCACCACGCACCCTCAGGCAAGGGAAGAGGTAGCCAGGGGAGGGCAAAACTCAGTTCATTTCCAGGAGACAAAGAGATCCCGGTGAGCAATGCCCTCAGATAGCATTTCCTACTGTTTGGAGAAGAGAGCGAGGAAAATCCGGCAAATGTTGGGGAGGGCATTGCTCGCGGGATAAATCCCGTGGATGGCCACCGTCGCGCTGCAGCAGTGATTTGGGAGAGATTTGGGGTGGGGGTGACGTGAGACGTCGGACAAAAGTGAAGATAGCCAGCAGTGCTTCAGAGCAACAAAGGGCTGCCCTCAGCCAGTGGTGGAGCACATCTGGCACCCCAGGAAGCTCAATTGGACCCTTGGCCCTGAGCTCGTCCCAGGGATTTCTGACTGACACCACTGCAGTGCATAGGTGAGCTTCTCGCTAGGTTCACTGACATTTCCTGTCACAGTCACGCTGAGGGGAATTTGGTAGCTCCTGCCTTGGGATGCAGCACGGCTGTGTGTGTTCTGGGTACAGGACAGTGTGCATTGAGACCAAAAGTGCCTAATGACGCCAATTGCCACGTGCCCAGCGCAGTCACTAAACTTTAGTCCGCCCTTCCGTTTGCCCAAACACATACACTCTGGCTTCCCAACTGGCTTCTTTCTATGTGTTGTCCAATGCATGTAGATACCTCCATCTGCCTGGCCTCAGATACAGTGGTTGTTGCTCCTCTATTTGATTGCCAGATGTCACTGGGGAGCAAGATGGGGAGGTTCCTGGATCCTCGGGGCAAGCCGGCCATCACCGAGGGAGCTCGCTGTCCACNCTTTTTACAAATACAATCTCATCCTCACTTTCCATAAAACATGCAACTGGACAGTCCAGCCAGACGCAGAGACAATATGAATACTTTGAATGTGAATACTTTGAAGTAGTGAATATGCTAAATGCACGAATAATATCCATTATTTTAGCACTTAAAAGTCATCATTCTATGAAATCACACAGAATCCCTTATATTGCAGGCACTTGGGTGTAGAAATAATGAGCGCCACATTGTGGTAGACAGGGATTGAGATATAGGAGGAGGGATCCTTGGGTCTGTCAGAAAAATCTTTTCATTTCATTATATTTCACAGGAAATATTTAAAAAAGAAAAAATTTAACAAAGCCCTGCCCTGATTCATAAACAGAACCAAAAGCATGGTTTAACACAACCTCAGCAACACCTTGCAGAGATAAGCTTACAGCTTCCGCTGAGGTCTGAAAAGCAGTATTTCAAAAAGCAGAAATTAATCCTTAAAAAAACAAAAAAAAACAAAAAAAACCACCTTTTTTCAAGGCTGGGATGCCAGAGAGTAGGCACAGCACTGATCTGGCACTCAGGCCACTGCGGTGTGAGCAGCAGCAGCCTGGTCGGGTCACAGCCCTGCCGACAGCAGCGCTTCTCTCCGCCGTCCCTTGCCTGAGCGTGGGGAATGCAGGGCTTTGGGCTGCCCTTGAGCCACACTTCAGCCCCAGGGCGATTTCTGAAGGACCAAATTGGCCCCCTCAAAAAAAAAAAAAAATTAAGAAAAAGAAGTGAACTCATTTTTTTAAATGAAGTAACAGAAAGCAAACAGAGTCTCGGCCACAGCCTGGCATAATCCGGAGTGGTGCAGGACAGAGCTGGGCAGATCACGCTCCATTGTGAGCCAGTGGGTGCAAAAGCCTGAGCCTTTCCTGCTCTTTGGGAGGGCATTTTTCTCTAGAGTGGCCACGGGGAAGCCCTTGCACCCAGCTTTCCACCACGCACCCTCAGGCAAGGGAAGAGGTAGCCAGGGGAGGGCAAAACTCAGTTCATTTCCAGGAGACAAAGAGATCCCGGTGAGCAATGCCCTCAGATAGCATTTCCTACTGTTTGGAGAAGAGAGCGAGGAAAATCCGGCAAATGTTGGGGAGGGCATTGCTCGCGGGATAAATCCCGTGGATGGCCACCGTCGCGCTGCAGCAGTGATTTGGGAGAGATTTTGGGTGGGGGTGACGTGAGACGTCGGACAAAAGTGAAGATAGCCAGCAGTGCTTCAGAGCAACAAAGGGCTGCCCTCAGCCAGTGGTGGAGCACATCTGGCACCCCAGGAAGCTCAATTGGACCCTTGGCCCTGAGCTCGTCCCAGGGATTTCTGACTGACACCACTGCAGTGCATAGGTGAGCTTCTCGCTAGGTTCACTGACATTTCCTGTCACAGTCACGCTGAGGGGAATTTGGTAGCTCCTGCCTTGGGATGCAGCACGGCTGTGTGTGTTCTGGGTACAGGACAGTGTGCATTGAGACCAAAAGTGCCTAATGACGCCAATTGCCACGTGCCCAGCGCAGTCACTAAACTTTAGTCCGCCCTTCCGTTTGCCCAAACACATACACTCTGGCTTCCCAACTGGCTTCTTTCTATGTGTTGTCCAATGCATGTAGATACCTCCATCTGCCTGGCCTCAGATACAGTGGTTGTTGCTCCTCTATTTGATTGCCAGATGTCACTGGGGAGCAAGATGGGGAGGTTCCTGGATCCTCGGGGCAAGCCGGCCATCACCGAGGGAGCTCGCTGTCCACGCCGGCCGAAGAACAGGAATCCTCGGTGCCTGCCTCTGACGAAGACTCGCCGGCCAGGACCACAGAGAGCTGGCAGTGGCCGCTGTCCTCGTCTGAAACGCACAGCAACGTTGGGGAGGATTTTGAGGGATTTCAAACGCCGGCGCGGACTCCGGAGTGCACCATGGACATACAGTCTCCCGGGGATCAGTCACTCAGTAGGACTCCTCAGTTTGAAAGTGACTCTCCTGAGGAGGAGGGAAATGATGAGATGAATGAAGAGCGCTGCGGTGTTGAGCCTGTCCCTAGGGATCGGGGTTGGAGAGGGCAGCCCCAGCTAACAGAGGGAGAGAAGCTGTTGATGGAAACCAACAGTAGGATTGTGCAGCTGCTGGAAAATATCAAGAGGGAGCATGCACAGTCCATGGGTCTCATGTCCCAGTCCATGGGCCGTATGGAGCTGCAGCTGGGCATTGTGGCTACCTCCACAAGAGCCATCCATAACTACCTGTCAGAGATTTTAGCTTTCCTCAAGCAGCCGAGGACGCAGGTCCTCGAAACGCGCATCTCCCAAAGAGCCACCCCCCATGTCGAGTTGACGTGTGCCTCGACATGGACTGGTGAGGACGCAGTGGCTTCCTCCACTGTGTGCTTACCAGGGGCCGAAGGGACGAGCGACTCTCGCGACCCGCCGCAGGCCACCCTGCCTTGTCGCAGTGGCCGGCTGCAGAGAGCCATAACCGAGAGGGCCTCGCTGCCCATGCCTCCACGCCAGGCAAAAGGGGGAGGGAAGAAAAAATAACCACTCCATAGGATTTTTAGAGGTTTTTTTTAATGTGCCTGTCCTTTTAATTCTTAGCCATAAGGCCATCGGTGGCAGAGTTCAACCATTTCCTACATTGGCTAACATTGTATTCTGGCTGACTAGATTAGTCTAACATTTTGTAGTTTATATTTGCACTGTTAACGATGTGTGCTGCTGGTATTTGAAGAACATTTGCCTCTGTTCTTTCACTTTAACTTCATACGAGCATTTTTTTACTCTGTGCCAGGCGTTCATTGCTTTTCTTACAAATACAAGTCATTTCTTGAGGCAGCTGTTTTTTGAGTTTTCTTTCTCCATTATCCCACCCCCTCTGAGCAAGCACTCGGGACTTGGTGGTAAGTATAGAGGTCTTGGCAATACTCGCCTCCCAAACTGTGTTCGATCAGTCTTTGCCTGGTGTTTCTGGCATGCCAGCCTGAGGTGTCGGGGTACAGCCTGTACTGGATCATGACCATTCTTATCCTCTGTGGGTCTCACCAGCTCACTTCCTAAGACCCTCGGTGGAGCTAATCCACATGTCTTGGCTATGTCGTACAATAAGTAATGTTGCCAGGATCATACCTCATATTTCTCTTTTTGGGGGCTGTGTAGTGATGTGCCACCAGATCTATCTGGGCACTTGACTCTCGTTTTCAAAGTTCATTTGATGATGGATCTGGTGGCTTGATGGGCAGCATTATACTTTTTCCTCTGAGAGAGTCTGGGGATTCGGAACAGGAGTCACTAAGCAATGTGTTCTACGGGGATAAGAGCCATCTCCTGCAACAAATCTATTAGGAGGAGACTGTCCCCTGTAATTATCACAGATATTAATTATTTAAGAAAAAGAAAAAGAAAAAAAAAAAAAAAAAGCAACTTGCCTCGCAGCCAGAACTCTTGAGAACGTAAAAGTCATGACACGCTGTTGGGTGCTGTGCTACTCTGTCTGTGATTAAGAGCTTTTCATCAGAGACGAGACCTACATCTTGATAAAACTACTTTCTGTGCCTTTAGGCCGTCCAATTTCCTGAGGGCTGGCACCCTGAGCAGGGCACGGGTCCCATTGGTAACCCAACAGGGCAGATGGAAACGCACTTTGGCAATAAATTGCTTTATATCTGTTGGTGCTGCCTCTCTCGGGGGAATTTAATATAGTGGCACTCAAATTGCTATATGCATGCAGAGGCATCAGACTGGCTTTTACATGTGGTATCCCTAACAGTTGTCCGGAAGGATGCTGCTCCCAGGAGCCCCTGGAGCAGGGGGCACAGGTTCTCACAGGTGTAGCATGGCTCCTGTGTTTGACTCTCTACACGCCGTTGTGACTTCTCGGGAAGGCGCAGAGCAGTTTCTATGGAAAATGCCAGGGAGTAGTCGTAGGCCTAAAAATCCTCTTCTGTGACTGCAGCCGAGCCGTGCTCTCTGGCCAGTGAGACGTAGGCTCTTCTTCCCTGTCTTCCTGCCAGGCTGAGGTTATTCAGAGCAAAGCAGATCAGAGGTTGTTACTCTACCAGCTGGCCACAAAGTCCTCCAGTAGAAGTGTGTGTGCGTGTGTGCTTGTGGCTGTACTCTGCTGAAGTACAAGGTTCAAGGTTCAAGGTTCTGAAGGTTCAAGGAGGAAATGCAGCTGGCATGGCCAACCTCCAGCGCAGGCTCTTCCCACACTCCTTCCTTTTGACCTTCATCCAGCTGCATTCCTTTTAAAAATCCCATTGGAGGCAGGCTTCTTTGGGCCGCTCTGTCAGGACACCTCACAGCAGGTGCCAATTTTTGCATCTGTTCTGTGGCTTTTTTCTCTCTCTTTTGGCAGGGTTATTTGTAAAGTTGCCCTCAGAGGATTTCCAACAAGAGCTTGTGAGCTTCCCCTCTCGTTGGTACAAGGAGCGTGTGCTGCAGAGTATTTGCGGTCACGAGGAGGTTGGGAGGAGAGCTGATTAGTGAGCCTGACAAGTTATTCCAGTCTGAGTATACTTGGAACACGTGGTTCTGGTGCAGGAGGGGTTTGCACTCTGGTGCTGTGGAGACGAACAGCTCGAGGCACAGGCGGGTGAAGGTTTGGCCCAACACGTCTTCTTTCTCTGGGGTGAGTCTGAGTGCAGCCAACTGCAGTTCAGCCAGTCCATTTCCTCTGATAACGCAGGGAGGATGTTTTTGTTTCACATCGTGCTTTCGCTCCAGCAGGGTGGGGCAGTTGTGGCCAGGCGTTCAGATTTTGACACTCCCTGCAGGACCCGCCATGTATCTGCTGCCATTCAGGATCAGTCTCCACGTGCTGGCTGCTTCTGTGGCCTCTCGTTTTTTGTTGTAGCTCCAAAATGACAACCTCCACTCTACCTTTGCTTTCTGGTCTGAGGGCAGTAGAGCAAAAGAAGGAGCTGTGCAGTGCTGCCGTTGGAAGTGCCATGTGAGGAAGCCCTAAAGAGTTCCTTGCAAAGCAGCTCGAGCTTTCACCCGCCCTCCTCTCCCATTGCTGACTGCTTTGGCTAAATGTGGCAAGTGGGAGCAGCCGCAGGGTGAGAAGGACTGAAAACCTCTCTACAGACAAGAAACCTGCAATAAACTCACACAAAACCAGGGTTTTTAGCCCCACATGGAAATAGTAGATGGTATTAAGAGTTGGTACCAACTGATATTTTGGTCAGATCCAAAACTCGGATCTGACTGTCAGGATTGTCTAGCAAAATCAGTGCAGTTGGAGGGTATGTATGTTTCATCCCCAACAAATATTTTCATGCTTTTCCAAGTGTCTGTCATGGCCTCATCACTCTTTCCCTGTAGCTTTTTGTTGTCTGAATGGGTATCTGGTTACATGTGTCTGTTCCAAATAAAGGGGATCACTTCTTACATGGTACAGTTCTATTTCTCATGTGCAGATTTTGAGTGCTTCCGTTTCCAAGGCTTCCTTCTTTCTGTATCCCAAAGACCAGTCGTTTGGCTTCTGGGATGAGAACAAGGGTGGGAGAGCCTTAAGAGGAAATCTCTGCCCGGTCGAAGCTCTTGGTGCTAGATCCCCTGAATGCCATTCTGCAGTCCAGCCATATTTTTGCTGTGTAGGGTAAATGTTCATGGTTACACCGCTGCTTTCTGATGCCTTTTGCTGAGCAGAAGTGCAGATATTTTTCTTTCAGACATTTGTATTACGAAGCCTTATGAAATGTGACGTGAAGTTGGTTTTTATTTTTGAATACATATGACGGCTTTAAGAATCTTTTTTTCCTTTTCTCCTTCCACTGGATGATTTAAACCCCACCAAAAAAAAAAAAAAAACAAACAACAAAGCTGACCAATGAAAAGCCTTGAATGCTAACTTCAATTGAAAAGAAACAGCAACACTACTCTTGTGAGACAGTTTTCAGCAGTGTTCAGCTTACTGGTCCTGCTCAGCTTTTCCTTTCCTGCCTGCTCCCTGACCCTCTGTGACACTGAAATATCCACTTCTAGGACAACCTTCTTCCTAATCCGAAGGCTAAAAGTTCTTCCCTCTCTTCTTCTCCCATTTAAAATATCATCCTTGCATCAGCCAGCTCTACTGTTTAGAGGGATCAAAAGCTCTTTTCCTCCTGCCTTATCCCCATCCATATCAATATCCAGGGCCCTGAGTGCGCTGCTCTCCAGCGAGAGGTAAAATTTAAATCCCTAAATACAATACTTGGGATAGCAACGCTAGCTCTAGAGCACCAAAAACCTGGGGTTTTTTAAGTCTGTAGTATCCTGATGAAGTAACTATCCTTGTTTGACAAATAATCAATTATTTGGGAGACGGATCTAATTGCTGGAAAGTAGCATTGCTCTGACTCGTGCTGTGGAAGCCCAGGAGCCAGGCTGAGGTGTTCCACTCACAGAAACACCACAGGCTATGCAAGTAATCCTAATTTTGGTGAAACTTCAAAGGAAAAGACACGAAATTAACGTGATACAGGCAAGCAAATGCAATGGAAGGTGTAGTAAGGAAAGCTGTTGGTGCGATTCCGGTTTGGATTCTAGCAGAGATTCCAAACTCAGACTCTCCTGGTGGCTTGGGCTAGTGATTTAATTTCTCCGTGCCTTGGTTTCATAGCAGTAGAAGGGCAAAGAAAAGGAGCTGTCAGGCAATAATTAGTCGATTATATCGTGCTTTGAGGTCTTCAGTGTGAGGGAGTAACATTTTGTATTAAATGCTGATGAACCTTGTTTGTGACCAAAGTTGGAGACGGGGCTAACACCAGCACTCAGCTTTGGAATATCCTGATTAAACTTCTCCCTGTATTTTACCATCACATCATGCAGTAGATCAGAGCCCCAAATCCAAATGTCGAAGTTCTCATTCAGATTTGGACTTTGCCTGGTTTTGGTCTGCTTCTGACCACGACTAAATACATTCCCAAACTGTCCAGTTATTAAAAGAAATTTTGAAAACCCCGCATATATAAGTTTCTTTTAAACAAAGGATGCAGTTAGCTGTGCTAGCCTACAAGTCCAAGAGTGTGAACAAATCAGGATGTGATTACTTAAGGAGAATAGGCATAAAAGAGCACTTCTGAAGTACTTGTTATTGTCCAAAATATCACTGAAATTCTGATGACTAAGTACAGTCTGCTTATCTCTATTTGAAACAGTGCTGTACAGATTCACTATTTCTAAAGGTCTTCTTTCCATTTCTATATAGATATTCTCCCTTCACATTTTGAAGGTTTGAAGAAGAGGATTGTTTTTCGAGTCACACTAAGTAAACATTAAATGCATGCAGGCTTAAAACTAAAGCATGCATGTTATGTAGCAGCAATAAAAAGTGCTCGGCTTGCACGACTTATGATGCTCAAGCGTTGCCTTGTTAAAATGCCAAAAAAACTTTTTCTTTGCATTTTTTTGAAAAGTAAATCTCTTCCTTTGACCTTGCAATACTTAACTTCTCCGTTTCTTTGGACAAGTGATATTTATTTTACTGAATGCTTTTATGTTACAGATAAGGTGGATGAAATAGTGCCAGTTTCCAAGCCATCAAGAATTGCAGACAATGCAACTGTGGACTCAAGAGTGGCAACTATAAAACAGCGGCCTTCTAGTAGATGTTTTCCCTCTACAGATATGAATGTGAGTGGGAGCCGTGAAGCACTGCTTTATTCCTACTAATGCATCTAATTCCTTGATTAAATAATGCACAATGCTTTGTAAAGGAAGAATTGATGTTAATACTGTAGCGCCTGTTAAAAATTAAACCCCAGAACTCTGAAAGTGCAGAATTTGATCTTAGAAAACTTTGCGTGCAAAAAAATTAATTGGTTTTATTGCATTTTGGACATATTTTTCCATTACCCACCTTAACCTGTTGCCGTGTAAATAATACCAACAAACTCCGCTTACAACGATAGAATTCCTGGAGTTTTTTGGTATTTTTTTTTTCCCCTTAATACTCTAAAAGCCTGTGACAACCGATTGTGGCACTTGCAGATTTATGACCATCTAAACAAAGCCCAGCCTTCCCTTTCTCTCCCCCTCCTCCCCAAAAATAAGCCCAGATTTATTCCTTTCCACACGAGTTCTTGGTGAAAGGGGTAATGGATGAGGCACTGTTTCCATGTGGGGGAGACTTTCTCTCTTTAATGCTGTCGGGGTTTCTGTTTGCTCTTTTGTAGTCCATGTATGAGAGACAGGGTATTGCTGTGATGACGCCCACTGTCCCAGGGAGCCCTCAAGGTCCTTTTCTGGGTATACCTCGGGGTACAATGAGAAGACAAAAATCCATAGGTAAAACGCGTCTCTTGTGTGGTTTTGTTCATTAATCACATGCTTTTAGTAACTTTGCTTCTTTCCTAAAGCATGTTTCTCCGACATCTCTAGCCCAGTGAGTGACTGTTTAATCTTTGTACACAGCTCATGAGAAAAGAAGTTTGTGTGTAAGGTGATGTAATTCCCGCTTTCTGCTTGGCAAGTATGGAATTATAATTTGATTATTTTCTTTAGAATGTTCCCTCTAACAAGGAAAACAAAAAGATCAGTACAAGCCTTTTGCAAAACATTAGGGCAATATGTTATCCTTTTTTCCTTGTTATTGAGGTGAAAGCATTGTAGTGCTCTGTAGTTTATAATAAAGAAATCCTGTTGATCAAATGGACTAAAATTCACCCTTTTTTTCATCAAATGATGGCAATAGATGACTTTACAAAAAAGAAGCAAAGAGCAGACCAAATTTGGGCTTTCTTTGTCCTCATTAGTAATCTTAGCAGTGACTTTTTTCAGTTTAGAAACTCATTATGATGATGTAAAATTATCATCCAAACTATCCCAGTATTACCCAGTTTATTTATGTTAAAAGCCGTATTGGTAATGATATAACGTCATCTTTTGAAATGCAACTTTATGGGGGTTTTTTTCCCCCAAAGGGCTCTTCACAGTCACTTTGCTAAATTTCAGTTGCGTCTTAAAAATTCATTAAGTTTCCAAGTTGCTTTATTATATGCATTTGTAGAGTGTTAGAGCAAGGCAGAAGTGACTTTTCTGCACAGAATCTCCTCCCTGTTCAATAGCTTTCAAAGAAAATGTGCTTTTCTACAGCCACCTTGATGATACACATAAACCCCAAGCATTTGCCTGTACATCAGTTTAATCAAAATTCCATAGCATCCTTTTCAATCCTGGCACTGTGATGTCCAGCAGGAAAGAATGATTATGGTGGGAATCAGCCTGAAGGCCTCCTTTGGAATTTTGCATATTCCTTGTGCCACGGGAAGTGCACCCTGGAATTTTGGGGTGGATGGAGAAATAGTAGAGTGTGAGGGATCCTGGTGGATGTGGCGGTGTTTTAAATGCACTCTCTGGTTTTTCAGGAATAACGGAGGAAGAGCGGCAGTTTCTGGCCCCTCCTATGCTGAAGTTCACCAGGAGTCTTTCAATGCCTGACACCTCTGAAGATATCCCACCGCCACCACAGTCCTTACCTCCCTCACCACCGCCACCTTCTCCCTCTCTGTACAACTCCCCCAAATCCCTGACGTCCCGGAGCTACGGAACGATCAAACCTCCATTTAACCAGAATTCAGGTGCAAAAATCTCTTTGGTTAGGCCCGAGAGCGTGGGGACCATGATAAGGGACAAAGGGATCTATTACAGGCGGGAGCTGGACCGATACTCCCTGGACTCGGAAGACCTGTACAACCGGAGTGCCGCAGCTCAGGCGAATTTCAGGAGCAAGAGAGGCCAGATGCCAGAAAACCCCTACTCCGAGGTCGGCAAGATCGCCAGCAAAGCAGTTTACGTGCCGGCCAAGCCGGCCAGGCGGAAGGGGATGCTGGTGAAACAATCCAACGTGGAGGACAGTCCAGAAAAGACCTGCTCTATTCCGATCCCAACCATCATCGTCAAAGAGCCATCCACCAGCAGCAGCGGGAAAAGCAGCCAAGGGAGCAGCATGGAGATCGACCCTCAGTCCTCGGAGCAGCCCGGCCAGCTCCGGCCCGACGACAGCCTGGGAGTCAGCAGTCCGTTCGCAGCAGCCATCGCAGGGGCCGTGAGGGACAGGGAAAAGAGGCTGGAAGCCAGGCGCAATTCCCCGGCCTTCCTCTCCACAGACCTGGGAGACGAGGACGTTGGGTTAACGCCACCGACACCGCGGATGAGGCAGTCCAAGTTCACCGAGGAGGCGATGTTCAGCAGCGAGGATGGTTTCAGACAGCTCATGTCGCCGTCTCCGATCCCCGCCCCCAGGGAGCCCGAGAACCTTTTTAACAGCAACGAGCCCAGCAACCAGAGCGACTCAAGGACGTTGAATGCTCCGTCCAAAACGAAAGGTGCTGACAACAGTACGGTGCCAGCCAAGCCCACGAGTGCTCCCGGCTCGGATAGCTACGTCCACCCGGTCACAGGGAAGCTGTTGGATCCAAACTCGCCACTTGCCCTCGCGCTCTCTGCCAGGGACAGAGCCATGAAAGAGCAGACACAGCAGATTCCAGGCAAAGGGGACGCTGTCAAAACCGACCTTAACAAACCGCTTTACATCGATACCAAGCTGAGACCCAACATGGAAACGACTTTTCCTGTTACTGCCACTGTCACCAGGCAAAACACTCGCGGCCTGTTGAGACGGCAGGAAACTGAGAACAAGTACGAGATGGATGCAGGGAAAGAAAAGAAAGCTGAGGAGAAGAAGAACATGTTGATAAACATCGTGGATACCTCGCAGCAAAAGTCGGCTGGCCTGTTGATGGTGCACACCGTGGACACGGCGAAGTCGGATGATACGCCCGAGGATGAGGAGGAAAAGGGAGCTGAGATGGAGCCGAGCCCTGAAAACTCCCCGCCGGAGAGGCCGGAGGGCAGCGAGGAAGCGGAGAGCGAGCTGAGCGTCCCTGCCGCGCCCGAGCCCCCGGCTTCTCCCTGCAAAACCATTGTGGCCGCCGGCTCCGTGGACGACCCCGTCATCCTGCCCTTCCGCATCCCCCCGCCGCCCCTGGCCTCGGTGGACATCGACGAGGAGTTCCTGTTCACCGAGCCGCTGCCCCCTCCCTTGGAGTTCGCCAACAGCTTCGACATCCCCGACGACCGCGCGGCGCCCGGCTCGGCGCTGACGGACCTGATGGCGCAGAGGAAGAACGGCACCCCTTCGCCCAGCCAGCCAGCAAACTCCTTGGACGGCAAAAAGCAAGCGGGTCTCTCAAACTGTTTGCCTGCCTCCTTCCTGCCACCCCCTGACAGCTTCGACAACGTCGCCGACTCTGGGATCGAGGAGGTCGACAGTCGGAGCAGCAGCGACCATCACCTAGAGACAACCAGCACTATCTCAACGGTGTCCAGCATCTCTACCTTATCCTCAGAAGGGGGGGAGAACGTGGATACTTGTACAGTCTATGCAGATGGGCAAACATTTCTGGTGGACAAACCCCCAGTACCTCCTAAGCCAAAAATGAAGCCCATAATCAACAAAAGCAATGCACTTTACAAGGACGCGCTGATCGAGGAAACTGTAGACAGCTTTGTGATCCCTCCTCCCGCTCCGCCCCCGCCTCCCATCAGTGCCCCACCCAACCTGGCGAAAGTTGTCCCCCAAAGGACATCCAAGCTCTGGGGGGACGTGCCGGAGGTGAAAAGCCCGATTCTCTCAGGCCCCAAGGCTAATGTCATTAGTGAATTGAACTCAATACTCCAGCAAATGAACAGAGAGAAATCCTCAAAGCCAGGGGAGGGATTGGAGTCGCCGACTGGAACGAAAACTGCAAGTCTCAGTACAAGGTAAAAGTAATTACCCGAATCGTTTGCTAAAAAGACTAACTCTTCTTTTTTAGTAAATCACATAGATTAAAGAAGAGTGTACTCTGTATTTGCTTAACAAATAGTCTGTGTAAAACAGGAATTTCTTACACTGTCAACATTTGTGTTGCCCACGTTATAGGACAGCAGCTTTCTTAGTCTTCAAAGGCTGTTTGCACAAACCTTCCGTTGTTTTGATGTGAAATCCTTAGACTTCTCTTTAATTTTTTCCTCTCTAAGTTTTTTTCCTCTTTAGTTTTTTTTCCTTTTAAAATGTGGTGATAATTTTAATTTTTATACAGTCCCATGAGTCTTTTGGCTTGGTAAAGAGTGTTTTTGCCAAGGGTTGCTTCACATTCACTGTGTGGTGTCATTTGATGGGACCCCTCCTAATCTACTTCATCATAAAATATTTCAGAGAATTGCTCATTAAAATCACTTTGCCCTCTCCATGTTATTTCTAAACCACTTCTGTATGGTATGTATACATAATATCATGAAATCCACAAGTTATTAAAAAAAGAAAGGTAATTTTCTTAGTTTTATTAGGAGACCGAGGTATTTCTTTTTTCAAAAATGCCGTGCTGGCTTTGTTTTTCAAAAAAACAAGATGGCACTTGAGTAAATTTTAGTGCAATTATTCTGGTGATTAATAAAGAGCTCAGCCTTTGGAAAGCTGCTGTACTTTGCAAGCACGAAGATCATTTGTTTTTAAGGGAAGGGTGTCTCTGCTGATTGCAAAGATTGCTCCTTCAGGAAACAGAGGGATCCACAGGCTCAGCATCACACAGTTAGAGATTATTTCCTGCAAGATGGAAGCCATCAAACTGGGAGGGAATTTAATTTTTAGAATTGAGAAATGGAACTAAAACACGGGAATTCTGGAATTCCTCTCAGTGGCACTTGACTACACAGAGCAGAAATTGAGTTGGCTCTACAGGAAAGCCTTCACACATGAAATTTTAAAAAGAACATTATTTTTGCTAGATGTTGATCATGTTTCTTGTTAAGCCCCATGAACATGTTGTCTGTAGCTTCATGTGTATAGTATTATCAGCTTCTATTTTTAAACAGAAAGGTATTTCCAGGTTACAGTGGGGATCCTCAGCATCCCTATTTTATTAGAAAATAACTGAGGCTACCAACTACAGAGTACTGTAAATATGTCTAGGTACTCTCATTACTGAGAGGAAAATGAAAAGTGGAAGTAAATAGAAATCCTGTTTTTGTGAAAATACATTTTTAAAAGGTATAAAGGGTGGGGAGAAATTGAAAAACTATAGCACTTCACTGGAGAAAAAGCAAAGCGTTATGTAAGCAAAAGTAGCCCCATATGTCACCTTTTAGGGGAAGATCTGACTTAGTGTGACAAATTTAGGTTGCTTTTCTGTCCTTGAGGTTTTTAAATTTTTCTAGCTCAGCTTTGGCACATTACTAAGTCTTCATCATGGAATAGAGTCTCAGTTGAGGGGGAAAAAAAACCCACCCCAAAGCATTATTTCAGTGGGGCTGAAAACCCTGCTTCTTCCCTGAAAAATAAACCCAAACACTCATCTTTGCAAGCTGGAGAGAGGATCCTGGCATGTACCAGTGCCAAAAGAGCTACGAGGGAATAAACGGGATAAGCTGGCAGTGGCAAAGAGCAGCAAAACTCTTGGTTGTCATTTGACTGTGGGAGAAAATGACACCTCCACAGAATTCCCAGTGGGAGCAGGAGGCGAGAGGGCTGGGTTTTGTTTCCTGCCGTTTTCCAAACTGATGTGATTACTTCTTAATTATGAGCTGAATTGAAGCTGCTGAAACCGCCAGGAAAGGTTGCTGAGGATTTCTTTTTTAAGCAAATAATAATCCGGAGACGGCAGAAGAGAGGCAGCAATCTACAGAGGCTGGGAGCGTGTTTGAAAAGGTGCTGCAGGCAGTGTCTTTTCATCTCAGCGAGGGGAAGGCAGAGAGATGGAAACGGAGATGTTCACTTGTGGATTCAGAAGCCCTGTGGTTTTTTTCCCGTGGTGCTTTTACTTCCGCTTTATCTCTCTGAAAGTTAAACAAATTACAGCCTTTCCAGCCCAACTGCACGACTGACACAATTTTTTACAAAGCTGTCAAATATTATGACCAAGGAATACCATCTTGTGAAAATTTCAAGTGTAAAAGCTAATGTTTAAATTTCAAGGGTAAAATTCCTGGAGTTTCTTGGTATTTTTTTCCCCCTAATACTCTAAAGCCTATGACAGCCAATTGTGGAGCTTGCAGCCCTTCCCCTGTGAGGTAGCATTAGAAAGGGACCAAGGAATTTTGGCTCACAAAAAGCAGGGATTCTGCTAAATTAAAGAACAACTCGTTAGCTCTGCCAACAGAGCAGTGATAATAAATGAGCCTGTTCCTATCCTTCAGCCAAGGAGAGGGATTGGGAAGTGTTATAAATAGGAACAACGTTCACAGGCTCGCTTGGGCGGTGTTCGCAGCACAGGCAGCCTGATGAAATTAAAAATATGTATCTGCTTATGGGGCCGTACATGAAATTACAGACCAGATTGGATTCCTAAATCCCACTAGGAATTCTCTTTGCACAGCCAGGAGATGTAAAACTGGGGTTCACTCGAGGCAGTCACCCTATTAGGGTGGCACAGGGGTGAATTAAATTAAAGATAGTTGGGTAATGGCTGGCTACAGAAACCCATAAAAATACCTTCTAGGTGTGTTTTTGATAAATGAAGATTAGGACGAGGTCATTCTACAGTCCTGCACAGCATTTCTCAATTATTCCATTAAAACCACCCTAAACTTGCTTTTATTCTCTGCACCTTGGTTTAGCAATCATTTTCCACGGTGTATTTATAGTTTTCTCGTGGTTCTTATGGAGACACCAAGCTTCAAGATTTTTAAATAGAGAGTGGAAACACTTGGCTGGAAACCATCTGCTCCTCAGTGGCAGTGACCAGCCCGTGGGATAGGGAAAAGGAGCCTGGTAGGAGAAGGAAAAGGAGGAAGAAGTGAGGGGATGCGCTTGCTTACTTTGTACTAATTAAAGTGTAATTAAGGGGTTTGATCAGAAGGTTCAGGGAGAGAGCTCCAGATCCCACTCCCAGTTTTTGGCCAGCAGTTACGTTGAAGAATTACGGCCATTGTTTGTGGTGACAGAGGTTTTAATCTGGTTTATCCATGTCCTCCTGCGGGCGAGGAGGACGGGACGCGTCCGCCACAATGCCATAGATACAGCAGGGCCAAAAATCCGCTTGAGAGGCCCCTGGCTTTTACAGGGAGCTGGTGAAAGAAGTGGGAGAAGAGCAGAGCAGAGCAGGGCTCTCCCTGGGAGAGGGGAGGAGTGTTTGCTGTGTCTGTGACCCGGCAGTCGCGTAGCAACGCGACCATTGGGTGCCAGCCCCGGAGATGCAGGGACAAAGTCAGCGTGGCTGGGGCAGGATAAACCCAGTGGCTGCCAGGGACACACAGCTCAGCCCCCTGGGAGCACAGCATCCTCCCTCCCTCCCTCCCTCCGTGCCTCGGGAGCTCTGATAAGGAATAATGAACAGCAGCTTCTGCTGCTCTCCACCAGCAGCACACCAAAGTGGTCCATGGCTTTGCCAGAGGGAGAAACACTTCCAGTTCCTGTGTTTGTCCAGCTGTGTTGGCACAATCCCGCGGCCTCTGGGGCACATCGGCATCGCTGCTGGTGGTGGGAAGTGCTCCTGGTAAGTGGGAGCTGTGGAGGATGCACAACCAGGTGGAATGGAGTCCTCGAGGCAGAATAACCTGCGCTGTGCTGGAATAACAAATTATAAAAGTGGCCAGTGGTTGTGGCCATCTCTGAATTAGTTTTTTTGTGAGTGTCTGGAAAAGTTCCTTTTATTTCCCCACAAACAGGTAAGGCAGAACTGAATTTAGCAGCGAGTCCTGTGTAGGGACTGGTGCTACATTTGGTTTATCGTGAAGGGTGTCTGGGTTTGGCAGAGGATGAAATAAGTGCCCTGATTTTTCACTTGCTGCTCTCCCATCAGACTCATTTCATGTCGTTAACTGTTTGCCAGCCAATTTCACAGGACTGCTTGCTTTGTCAGTGATTTCTGCAGTGTTTCAGTCATTCCATTTTGTCATTTTTATTTGCTGTCATGACTGCTGTTGTCAGAGGAGGGTCATGCTGAAGTGCCGTGAAGTAAGTGCCAACCATAAAGCATGGACTATTCTATGTTGTACATTCTGCTGCTTTTTAATGCTCACTCATTGTTATTGCATTTCAGTGACTTTGGTGGCGACTGTGTTTCTCACAGTGCAGTGTGGATTAGATCATCCTAATCCAGAAATGGTAGCCATCCTAAAATGGGACCTAGGATGTCATCTCAAGGTGAAATAAAAGCCACATTCATCAGAGGAATACTCAGAAAATGTGTTGGTAACATGAGCACATGAGACCAGATTCCTGGATGTGTCTGAGTGCCTAAACAAGGGGCAGGGCTTTTCAGATGTGGCCAGATTCTGCCAGATTTTGGGAGGTGGAGGGGTGGGGAGGGGTGATGAATACAGTTTTACACACCTGTGGGAGGCTAGAAGTAAAGACAAACCAGCCCTTGTGGTCATCTTTTGTCCTTGAAAGCCGTGGGATTCCCCCCGTTCTCCTCCCAGCTTCCCTTTTCCCTGCAGCTCCCCAAGCACAGAGGGCCAATGCTGCCTCCTGGCCCAGCACCATCCCCTCTCCCGCTGGTTTCCAGACATTTCCCATGGAAACCCCTGCTCCTGAGCAGACAGACTCCCACAGACCTTCACGATTGTTCCTCGCTGGCAGCAGACACAGAGCATCTCTCAATTCTTCTCCCCAAAATAACACCGTTGTGAGGAGCTCTGGATCCTGCCAGCCGTCACGTCAGCCCTTGTTCTTCATCTGCCCCCAAAACAGACAATTCTTGTCTTACTTTCCTGCCGTGAGATTTTCCTCTGACAGCCCAAGAAGAAAGGAAAAACATTAAGAGGGGAAGGCAAAGTTTGGGCGTTGTGTGGCCTCCAAGATCTGTAAGAATTTAATTTCTTGCAGTATCCCTGTACAGGGACTCCACTTGTTGCTCCTCCTGGTTTTTAAGACATTTTCCTTTGATACAGTGGAAAAGCTGTGTCAGAACCAGCAAGTCTTCTGGAAAGTTCTGGGATAAACCAGCTCCCATGAGCTGAGAATAATGTGGGTTTTTTATTTTTCCATGAGAGCTGCTGCACTGATTTGCTTCTGATATTAAGTTAACAGTAAATTTGAATCTTGCAAATATAATTTAAAATTTAAAAGAATTTCTTGCCTACAAGCTGTGCTGATGGCTTTTGTACTTGGAGGCCACATGGTTGTGACATACAGGTTATATATTTTGATTTTAATAAGAGGCAACATAATGGGCATTGCAATCAGTGCGGGCTCACAGCAGCAAATGTTTATAAATTACCACCATATGCTGATTTTAATAGAGCAAATTTTATTTAAAATAATTATCGGACTTTTCACCTTTTTTAAAATGAAATTTGGGGTTTGGCAGGTTTAATATGGATTTAACATGTTTAGGATAACAGATGATCAAATAAGGCATAAGAAATAGCTCTGATTAAAAATCTGGAAACCCCGTAACACAACAAACCGTGCCTGCTCTCCAGCTGGGATGTGCTTGCTCCTTATTGACCAGGGCACCAGTCAACCATAAAATGCAAGACAGATGATGGTTTCAAGGCTGTGTCTGCACCCCAGATCGTATGGGAGGTGTCAGAAATTATAATTTAGGATGCATAGAAGTTACATAAACATCCTTGGTTTTTTCCCTTGGGTTACAATCACAGTGCAGCATAAAAGAACGGAGTTGATATGGCAGGTGGGAAAAGCGGAAAAGAACATGGGAAAATAATCTTGGAGTGAAAAGTGGGGAGCTGAAAGGCTGGAAGTGCCTCAGCAGACTTCCCTGAGCTTCACCAAGGCTGTGGCCACGCCGTGAGGCCCGAGCACTCACACGGCTGTGAACTGAGCTGGTGTTGAAACCTCTGCTGTTGGCTAAAATCAAAAAAAACCCCAAACCTTATCACTCTCCCAGGGTTTTGTTTTAATAGCCAGCAGTCCTGAACCTCTGGCTTGGGAAAAGCAAGGTGCTCTCGGGCCTCCTGCTGCTGCCTGCAGCCGCGTGAAGCCAGAGCTTTGATCCAGGCTGACAGGAAGGGAAGGACCGGGATGCCTGGGATGCTTTGCTCACCCTGGGTGCTCCTGCCCGTGGGGCTGGGAAGGGTAGGGAACACTAGCCAAGGAATACTTCAAATGAGAGCACAGAGTTTACTTTTGGGGGGTTTGTTTCACTTGTTTAACATCCTTTATTGAAAGGAGGAGTGACAGTAATTTCCTGAACAAGGCTGGGCAGGGAGGAGCAGTCTAGAGGAGCAAGAGGAGCAGTCTAGAGGGGAAGCAGTAAAAGTGAGTTGCAGAGCACTGAGCCTGGAGCTGTCAGTCAAGCAGCAGAAATTATCTTTCATCACCTGGAATAAAAGAAGGTGGATTTTCATCATCCATTTGATCTTGCCACAATGGGTGTGAATACAAACCCCTAATTTCTAGTATTTGCAAGACAGGAAAGTGAAGTAGAAGGGTGATGGCAGGTAAAGATCGGGGATTCATTTCCCTATTTATACAAAGCTCATTCTTGCCATCACTAGGACAGCACTACCCCAGCCTTTTTCAAAGCAGGCTTTTTGTTGGTTTTAAATTATATCATGCCTTAGTAATGAGCGTGAGACTCCCAGTGCTGAGGTAAAGGAGGTGGAAATAACTTGTTCCCCTTGGTTAGTAGAATTTAATAGTCTCTTGCCATAGACTTTTTATTTGTAAGAATGCTTAGCTCCAGCCCTGGAAGACAATGAGAGCCATTAGACTCCAAAAACATCACAGGAAACGCTCAGAACCTTGCCAAGTGTTTCCTTTCTTTGTTAAATTACAAAGCCGTAAGTGCTGGAAGCATTGTTCCTACTGGGTTTTAAGTGAAGTACCAATCTTCCAAAGAGATCCCCCTGTTCCCATTGAAATACATGGAGCAGCCTGTGGGAAATCAGTGGGAATGTTGGTGTGAACAAGATGTGTGTTCTCCAGAAAGTTATTCTCGGTGCTCCTCTGGTGACAGGGAGCTTTATTTGAGTGGGACCTGCCGAGACGGGAGCAGGAAGGTCGGCGTGGCAGAGCTGCACTTGCCGGGCTCTGGGCTGGTGCTGAAGTGCCAAAGCCCCAGGGGTGATGCAGGGAGCACTCTCAGGGCTCTCCACAGCCAGCAGCCAGCCAGGGAATCGCTGTCTCCAGCTCAGGGCTGCAGTGGGGGAGAAAGGGATGGATAACCTGCTTGTTAGCACTGCCCCATGGAACCATCGCCCTGCTTCTCCTTCAGCTCCTTTTCTGCCCAGCAGTGAATCTGCTGGATCAATGGGAGCATTTCCATCTGGCATCATGCACCCAAGCCACCCTCAGTTCTGCCCAGGCAGGACAGGCCAGGCCTGGGGACAGTGTGGCACTCAGAAACAGAGGGCTTCTGTCAGGGTCTGCGCTGGCAGTCTCACTACAGCATCAGCCACATCATCCTCTGGAGTCCATGGCATTGCTTCCAGGGTAAATAAACCCTTCCTTTGGTCTGGAAGTGCTTTAAATCAGTTGTCTGAAGGTTTTCCCAGTTGGCAGGATATTTCTGAAGTGAAGAACACTGGAGCTCCAGGCACCCGAGAGCTCTGTGGAGCGTCCTGAAGCGCACGCGCTGACTGGCAGGCTCTTCCCATGGGAATAAGGGCTGTGGGGTCAAGCCTTTGATGACACCAACAGACCCAAAACCTTCTAAATTTGCTTCTGTAGCCAGCAGGCAGAAGCAGAGGGTCGTGCTCCTTCACCCACCCTGTCAGGCTGGGCATCAGAGCGAGCCTCTCAGCGAGGTTCATGCCTGCTTCGTTCGTAATCTGGAACCCATTTTCTTTAGGCAAAACTTGATCCCAACTACATCACCTCCAGCCATGCCCAGGAATAAGGATTTTGTCTCCTTCATTTTGTAGTGAAACTGCCAGAGTATATTTTCTCTGTGGAAGGAAATGGACACTAAAATGTTTTAGGCACCTTAGGAGGACTCTTTTATGTTTAGAGCATGGATTGAAAGGGAAATAAGAGCAGCTTGTTCTATGAACAAACAGGACTACAAACATTCGGCAAAATTCCCTGAATGAAACCCAAAGATCCAAAATCCACTGCTCCTGAAACTTTCCACAAATGCTATTATTAACTATGCTTTGTGTAAAGCCAGAACGGAAGGATTCCAGCCCTCCACATGGCAAAGGGAAGATCAGCTCCTGGTCGTGCTTCGCGGGGAGCACAAAGTGCTCGTGTGCTTGCTCCACTCAGTGTTTCTCTTTTAACCAGGGGTTAATTTGGGAACAGGAGTTCAAAAGGGAAAGAATGTGCTCCGGAAGGTGTTTTTCTCCTGAACCGCTCATAAGCAGCGGTTTTGTCTTTAGCTATGGCTTACCATTGGTGGTGGTTTTCTGGGAGAGAGTTAACGATGCCGTTTCTGTGCTTTGAGCTGAAATGTGGAACCAGCCAAGCACTGCTTGGGTGCCCTGGTTCCCCCGCGCTGCTGGGGCCGTGCTGGCGGCCGGCAGCTCTAACTGTGCCTGTCTGTTTGCCATTGCAGGAGCACGGAAGTCATGAGTACTGTCTCAGGTACACGAAGTACAACAATCACTTTCACTGTCCGACCCGGAGCCAGCCAGCCGATCACACTGCAGAGCAGGTCCCCAGACTATGACAGCAGGACCTCAGGAGCCAGGCACGCTCCCAGCCCTGTGGTTTCACCAACAGAGATCAATAAAGACATCATGCCTGCTCCTCTGACTGCTTCTGCTTCAGCCTCATCTCCTTCTCCAACTCTGTCCGATGTATTTAGCCTACCCAGCCAGCCCCCTTCTGGGGACTTATTTGGCTTGACCACAGGGCGCAGCAGGTCTCCTTCTCCCTCAATATTACAACAGCCAATCTCAAATAAGCCTTTTACAACTAAGCCTGTCCACCTGTGGACTAAACCAGATGTGGCAGATTGGTTGGAAAGTCTAAACTTAGGTGAACATAAAGAAACATTTATGGACAATGAAATAGATGGCACACATTTACCAAATCTACAGAAGGAAGATCTGATAGACCTTGGAGTGACTAGAGTTGGGCACAGAATGAACATAGAAAGAGCTTTGAAGCAGCTGCTGGACAGATAAGAATAGCTATTTTGCCTCACAAACTTCTGTTGATAACTAGAGATGGGCTGGTACTGACATACCCCAAATGCCTTGTCTGTCTGCGAGTGCCAGCAAAATTGGGGGGGGAGGGGGAAAACAGATGAATTCCTGGTACTCAGGTGATGCAGACTGTCTGCTACATGCCCAAACACAAACCTAAAGATGCTAAAGAAGTGGGGCCATTTTATTTCAAAGCTGTGGGGAGATGTGAGAGAGAGACAGTTGTTAACTTCAAAAATGGTATCTCTTGATACTGCCCTTGGCCGGGGCCGTCGCGTGACGATTTTCTTTTAAAATTGCAAACATTTCGGGGCTTCTTTTATTGAAAGAAAAAAAAAAAAAGAATTGCCTTTTATTTTATTCTCTTCTTGACATTCAGTCTCCAAGCAGGCTTCCTTCCCCAGCCCTTGGTTCATTTTAACAGGACAGGTTGCTCCATTACCGCTCAAACCCAGTTTTGTCAGTAGCAGAGATACTGAGGCGGGCACAGGAGTTCATATTCCTCTTTTTTTCACTGGCACAGCTCCCTGATCCGTTGGCAGTGAAGCTGGTTGTTCTGCTGGAGCCAGTCCGAAGGTAACCTTGCTCTGTTTTACCTGGTATTTCTTTATTTCTGCAGTTGTATTTAGCACTCTTCCAAGGTGGCAGAACAGGTTCCGTGCCCGCTCCGGGGACGCGGCCCTAGGACGGTGCAGGCGTTGAGTGAGGGCCGAGGAGGGACGCGCACTCAGAGGTGCAGCAAGCTGGAGCTAGTTTGAACCTGAGACCCCCCAGTTCTCAACCAGCTCAGCTGCTGCTGAGTCAGAATATGAACTCCACCAGCCAGGACAAACTTTGGTGCACGGGCGCAGCTTTGGGACTTGACAGGCAGACACTGAGGGAGGCCGAACCCCGAGAGGTGCTGTTTAATTCAGTGAGTGGTGAGTGCTCGGGTGTTTTGAACAGCAGGCCAAGAGGGAAGGAGAGGAGAGATGAATGTTCCCATTGAAGTCAGCGGGAAGGGTGCCAGGCTTTGAAGTGAGAGAGGGATTTCGGCCTGGTAGGAATGGAAAAGCCTCGGCTGGTTACGAGGAGGCAGAGAGGTGGTGCCAGGATGGAAAGAGCCGTCGAGTGGCTCGGGGTGCGCGCGTTCCGAGAGCCAGGAGGGCCGGGGAGGGATCCAGGCTCTCCTTTTATCACTGCTGGCAGGAGCTGGCTCTGGACGAGGACAGAGGGCTGGGCACTGGCCCCCGGCCCATTCCTTGGCACGAGAGGCGGGAGCACCCTGCCAGAATCCAGGGCTGGGAGCGGGGGCAGAGAGAGCTTTCCGGGAGACTTCCGTCGGCAGGGGAGAAACACCCACGGCTGGTTCACGCGGCTTTTTAAAGAAAAAAAATAAATTTATTATTATTTTTTTTTCAACTTTCAAGTTAACAAGTCTCTCTCTGCATGTTTGAACTCCCCCTTGTAATTAACACCTCTGAATATCTGTGAGTTTTGTAGGACTTTCTGGACAGAATATTCAAGATGTTCAAGGTGGGTAAATTGGGTGTGGATGGCTAAACTGCCTCCCTACCAAACTTTCAGGTCCCCTTACATTTTGCAAGGTACCTGAACTTTCTTTCCTTGATATGGTCCTTGATATGGTCCAGCCTATCTCTAATTTTTTTATTATTGTGATTATTTTTTGCTCACAAACAAGTGTCTAATTAGGTCTGCAACAGCCCTAGTATGAGTACATAAAGTTTAGCATTTTAAATATCTTTCTTTACTGCAAGTTTAAATAGTTGTACAGATAGTTTATAAGCACAATATTTTAAGAAAATAAGTGGCTGGTCTACTGGGCAGCCTTTGTGCCACTTCAGTGCTAGGAAGTTAAAAACAAACAAACAAAAAAACAAACAAAAAAAAAAGAGAAAAAAAAACTTTTTGTGGTTTACTACTATTTCTGTGGAATAATTATAAAGTCTTGACCTTTTTAAAATCAACCTCATTTGGATGCATCTGAACCAGCAGAGCTGTGTTATATTTTCTATCTTTGCTAGAACTTCTACAGAGGAGGATGAATATTTCTTCAAAAGTGGTTACAGTTACCAACACATTGGAAACTCATAAAAATCAACTTACTTAAGCCTCCTGCCCCCTTTATGGAACAGCAAACCTTTTGACTTAACATCTGTTACTGCGCTCTGTTTGTGTTTGGGGAGTTCCAGGGAACCTGGTAATAAAAACGAAGCACCGAGGCGTTTTGCTGTCAGGGAGTGCTGAGTTTTTCCACGGGAGGTGTAGAAAATGGCAGTTCCACTCAGATAGGTCGATGCAGGCAACTTGAGGCCATCACACACTTTAAGAAGTGGGAGAAAAAAAAAATAAAAAAGGTAATTTAGCCATCATTTGTCTTCCATTTGGTGATACGACAGAATTCAGTAAATAAACCACTGATGCCATGCTCTCTCTTTTTTTTTTTTCCTTTGTTTCTTTGGGTGCAGTTGCTATTACCTCTATAACACGTGCCAGAAATGCGTTAGGAAATCAACACAGTAGTAAAAGAAACACGTAGAAGTTGACTTTTAAAGCTGCTTTTTGGATCACAACCTTCCTTGCGGGTTGAACTTGCGCTGAGCAAGCGCTGCCACCCCCAGTAAATCCCGGGTGGGAGTCGTCCCTTGCTCACACCGGTGTGGCTCCTGCTCGTGCAGCTCTTCAGGCACTCCCAGGGCAGGCACAGAACGAGTGGGAAAGAGCAGAGGGAAGAGCTGTAAGGGAACAGGTTCATTTCTCACGCTGTGTCCTGCGAAGCAAAAAAAAAAGGTAAGGAGGCCTGAGGGGACCTGCTCTGACCGCCAGAACGCACCTCTGCCAAGTCGAGTTCGGTCTCCAGCTCTGAGGGGTGGTTTGAAACAAACAAAAGAAAGCAATAGTAACAGATAACGCCGTGGCCTCCGAGTATTTTCGCCAGGGGGGAGGAGAGAAGACCCATTTCTTTCATGCTACTCTGATAGTGAAAAACAAAGTCGTTAGAGATCTATGATATTCTGGGTTTTAGGATCAACTTTTGTTTATATACTGTAATTTAAATAAATTGCATTTACATGCCTAGTTTCTGTAATATTTGTGTATACAATACCAAAATCTTACAAGATGTAAATTGTGTATAACTGCACAGACTCCTTGCCCTAGGTGTCTGAGAACATTTTAAGTTTAATTCATATATTATAAAATGACTAGATGTGACTGTTGATTTACAGAATTTACATATCACAAAGAAGTTAATTATTTGTGGTACTTAAGTTAATAAAAAAATAGTGATTATTTTTTTTTTCTTTTCCTCTCAGTTCTTAAAAGGCATTACCCAGTTGATCTGGCGATGATTATGTGTATGAGCCACAAATATTGATAATTTTTCCATTACATTTTTTCTTTTCTTTTCTAGATATTAATATGTTTCTCGCTATAGTTTGTGTAACAACTTGTGTTCACGTTATCTATGTTGCTGTAATTTCTGTGCTTTAATTCCTCTTATTTCGACTGATTAAAAAAAAAAAAAAATCAAGCTCCTGTAACTTGCACTTTTCCCCAGTCCTTAATACTCTTGTATGGCAACCAAAATTACTGTAAGAAATAAATATAATATTGCACTAAGGGTGTGGTTCTGATTGCAAACAGAGAACACTGTCTGGATTTTTATTAAAAAGGAAAAAAAATAAGTTGCCAAAAAAAGTTGCAATTTGTTATTGAAAACGCATAAAATGCTTTAACGAAATGTAGATAGAACTAAGGGAAAATGATTGATTTATTGTTGGGAAAAGCACTTCCTGTTTATTCCTTCTCTTTTTTTTTTTTGGTTAAAGCATTCCTTATGCCGAATGTTCCGTTCCTTTACTGAATTTCAGGGGTCACGCTTGAAAGCCGGAAAAGCAGGAAACTTCGAAGGGGAGAGGTAGAAAACTGCATTACCTGATTTTTTTTTTGCCTTAAGGTGGAATTCCAAAATCCGTGGGATGTTCTTTGCGCTGGCTGAGCGTGTGCTGGGGATGCACGCCCCGAGCTTTAGTGCTGCTGCTGCTGCTGCTCACACCACGCCGGGGCTGCTCTGCCACTGCACCAGGCACTCACAACTGGGGCTTTGGGGGTTTTATTTCACTGGGGGGCTGGAGTTTCTCTAGGGCAGAGCAGCTTGGCAGAGGGGAGAAGGGAACACTGCTCCTCGTCCGACTTTGTGCATCTTGTGACTTTAAAATCTGTACCAGCTCTGTTTGTACTGTGAATAAACAAGGCTGCGAGTGGAAAAACAAAACAAAAAAAAAACCAAAACAAAAAAACAAGGGAACAATTCTCATCTTCTTTTGGCTTAAGTTAAAGATTTGTTTTTCTATCTTTAAATGGTGATGCAATGAAGAGTATTTTTTATTTTTATTTTCTAAGATATTGGAATAAATGCCTAGAACTGTTGCCATTTGGTTTCATATGTTCCTTAACTACGATTCTCTTCTCAGCTGTCATTCTAACTCATCGTTTTTGTAGCCCCCTGTTACTATTTCTCTCATGATTTCCCAACAACAATTACTTGGCAGCTTTGTTTTGTTAAAAACAGTCGAGAACGGGCCTGTTTGGGTTTTTTTTCTTTACTTATTTCAGGTATTGTGGCAATCCAGTGCTAAACATCTGTGTATCCGAATAAAGTCAGGTATTTCCAGTGCAAAACAAAGAATGCTTTGCAATTGTCACTGCTCGTTGGCCAAAGAAATGAGAAGAGTTGATCATTGCTGTCACTGTGTACATTGTATCAATGTGTTCTGCTTTATTCTTTGGTTTCTGTATTTTCTTTTCTGTATTTCTTTTTCCCCCTGTATTTTCCTGCGTTTCGTGGACTTTCATCCCCTCTGTCCTTGGCTGGGCCACCCAGAGTAGCATGGTTGCAACAACGCTTCAGAATGTGTGTTTTTTAAAAAAAAAACAAAAACAAAAAGAAACAAAAAATTGTACGTGCCTTATAATTTCCCACCTGGATCAGCTACACTGTATTTCACATAAAAAGCTTTATCTTCGAGGTGTTCAGTACCCGACACGCAGAGAGTGCTGGGGTTGGAGTGAGCTCCATGTCACTGCTTTAGGAAAAACTGAGCAACTGCAGTGATTCAGGCCTTCCCTCGCCACATTTCTGGCGCTGTGAGCCTGATTTCAAGTCTTCTATTCAAATCGGGGGAGCAGGAGGGGGAAAAGGAATGAGATGAGACTGTTACTTTGGGTTCAGTTCACTGCCATAAATCCTGGGTGGCTGGGAGAGCTGACGTGGGCTGTGTTTCACAGGGGAGGTAGCGATGGTAAATAAATAAACCAAGCAAGTGGACTCAATGCCGTTAAGTCTGCCACAAACTGGTTCTGTGCCACTGACATCTAGTGGAACCTGATGGACACTGTCTCAGAGCAATATCAGACCTTTTAAAAGATTTCTTTGTTTATTTACTTTCAACAACTGTCATTCTTTCTTACAAGAAACCGTTTTAGAAAATTTTGTATTGTTACTATTTAGGTTGGCCTGAGTATTTAAGTCACGGAGAGGCTGACTGTATAATTACACAAATTATACATGAATGAGAAGTCTTTAATGTGTTTCCTGGTCTCTCTGTGCTTACGTTTTCTCAGTTTTCTGTTTTGAACGTCAACATCTCCATGTGATACTTCATCCGGCATGGTTTTTAATGGGAATATAGGTTTTGTCTCCAGTACTGTAAACCTTGGACTGTTTTGAACCATTTCTGACACTACAACCTGATGAACAACAGCCTGTTCAGCTCCAAATTGTGAACAAAAAAAAAAAAAAAAGTGAGTTTTGAGGTTAGGAAGCAGTTCAGAACAGCCGAGGGGGGTTTCCCAGATGCGCTTGCAGTGCTGAAGTTTGGTTTCTCCAGTAAAATTCCAGTTGTTTTTCTCCTCAGGACTGATGCCAGGAGGAATCCGTGCACGTGTGTGTGAGTTCTTGTATGCTTTCAATGTAAAGGTCCTTGGGCAGCCTTAGAAATCAATGTACAGATAGGACACCAGTGTTGCATGTGCTTAAACCTGTACTGGAATCAATGTCGCCGTGTACCTGTTTGCTTTGGAAATCTGAAGAGAATACAATACACAGAAACCTCAAAATCTACCTCATGTTTTCATGGGTTCTTTTCCCCTGGGGTTCTCCCATTCCCTGAGGGTTTCTGAGCGTTCCCTGCGGGTTTCTGGGAATGGCCAAGCCTGGCTCTCCCCACCCAACCCGCCCCTAGAAAATCCCGAGGGAGGAGCTGCTGGGGCTCTGCCATTCCTTTGTCCTCTTGCTGTGACCCCCTGGTGCAGCTTGGGGTCTCCTTTGGGGTCAGACCCGGCAAGGGCGAGGTGAGAGCTCCCAGAGATCAGGCAGAAAGGGGGCTGGGACACAACTCACTCACCATTTTCTTATTTTTGTTATTGATGTGTTGATCACTCACCATTTACTTGTCACAGTGCTGACAAGTGAACAACAGTCACGTCATTTTTATCTGGGCATAGTCGAACTGTGCAAAACTGTGCAAAGAAATACTACTGTGTCTAGAATTTTGTTTTCACTCAAGCCGTGCTGCATCCCCTGCTCTCCGTTTGCTCTGTCCCAGCAATTTTCTTTCTCTCCAAAGCGGTGGGTGTCGGTTTTAGTGTGTGCAACATTCCACAGGTCCAGCTGGCTCGCCTGTAGGACTTGTAGTGCCCCAGTAAGAGACATTCCCAGGTGCACACTTCCACTGAGGCCACTTGGAATCTCCAAAAACGCTCCTTTTCTGCATCACAGAGGAGGCACAAAGGGCAGGTGACCTCCTGGAGCTACTCTGCCATTTTTAGGAGAGGAGTTCTCTTCCAGAGGCCGATTCCTCCCCTCTCTGTGCATTCACAGCAGAGCCACGCTCTGGTTCTGTCCCGTGGGCGCATCCCCGCTCCAGCCGCTGCCTTTGGGCTGCTCCGCCACCCTCTGGGGCAGAGCCGCCGCCGGCAGAGCTCGTTCTGCTGGGCTCCGGGCTGGTTTGGCCCGGGGAGGATCAGCTGGAGAGCCCGGAGCCACGGGAACTGGGAAAATGTGCTTGTAGCCCACGCACCGAGCGGAGAATCCCGCCGGGAATCCCGCGGGACCGCTCTGCCGGAGGGGACGGGGAAGAGGAGAAATTCGCCTTGGTAAAGACGCGCACGATGCCCAGCCATTAAAAAGGCAAGGAAGGTGGAACGAGGAATAAACCCCGCTCGGCGTGAGGCTGGAGGGCGCTCCCAGAAGCCCGGAGCGGCGGGGTAAGGGTGGGAAGGGGGCTTGGAGCAGGGCTGGGAAGGACTCGCTCTGTTTAGCCGGGAAATGCGAGGAGGTGTCTGATTTTCCCCCTGCCGAGGGGGCTGAGCGAAGGGGATGCTGGCGCTGGAAGGACCCGCCAGCAGCTGGGGATGGGTCCAGGCTGGAAACCGGGAGGGAGCCCAAAGGAATGGGGCTGTGCTGGGGTGTCCTGCAAGGAGCAGCCTGGGGTTTATTCCTCACGGCACACGGTTCGTCCTGGGGCACCTTCCTGCGAGCTCGGCTGCCAAAGCTGCGGGCCGGGAAAAATGGGATGGAGGGATCCCAGCCCCCTTTCCTGGAGCAACCTGGGCTGGTGGAAGGTGTCCCTCCTCCTCCAGAAAGGAGCCTTAAGGTCCCTCCCGACCCAAACCACTCCAGGGTCCTATGATTCTACTGAAAACTATTAATTAGATTAACACTGAAGCACCAGATGAAGCTCTGGAGCAGAGAAAGAAAACCTGGGATATTGCATCTAAAAGATGCCAAGCCTAAAGCCTGGCTGCAGCATTAATGAGATTCAGGGGAAAGGGGCAACAGTTTGTTCAAGAAAGATAAAATTTCCACCTCTGCACTGCTCTGCATCCTCTTGTCAGCAGAAAATAGGTGCAATAAAGCAAATAAAATACAACAGTGATCTGCACCTCCTTAGGGATTAAATTCAAGGTTACACAAGCCCCGATGTTCCTGCTAACTAGTGCCATTTAGTCCTTACCTTCTTACCTTCAGGTTCTCTTCGTTTTCATGGCTTGTTCTGTTCTTCTTTTTATGAAAAAAAAAAAAGAAGAAGAAGAAGAAGGAGAAGGAGAAGAAGAAGAAGAAGAAGAAGAAGAAGAAGAAGAAGAAGAAGAAGAAGAAGGAGAAGGAGGAGGAGGAGGAGAAAGAAAACAGCTAAAGATCATTGGGGGATTTATTCAGCTTTGTCTGCAAAGACAGCAGAAAATTTAGAGCAGTTTCTGTAAAGCCTAAAATTTTCAGCAAAACACAATAATTTCCTTTCCCCCCATCATTAGATAACAGATAAAGAAAATGTTCTAATCAAAGGATGCTCCATCAGATTGGAAAAAACTTGTCTAATTAACCATGGTAAGAAACCTGGTGAGGAATTTCAGAGATTTGAAAAGCCAAACCAATATTCATTTAAAAAACCAGAAACAAATGTGGGATTATGGATGATTCACTGTCCCCTAAAGGGCAACAGGGCCACCTCTGAGGGCACCAGTGGACTGTGCCAATATTTCATTATATTGCTTGCTTGCAGTACTGAAAGCACAAGTTTTATCTCATTATTTGAGGTTCTTGGGTTTATTATGAGACTCAGCTTTATCCCTGCAGTGTAAATGGAGGCTCAAATAAAACCTCCCACAGAAATAAGCCCAGCTTATTCTGGCTTGTCTGGGGTTTAAGCCTAAGAACTGTTGAATATTTCTGTTGTACCACTGCCTTATTTTTTTTTATACTCACAACACCTTCTTCTTCCTGAGTGATCTCTTGTTCTTCCTGGATAGATGAAACTCCGTATTTTTCCTCATGATATCCAATCTAAACACAAGAACATTTGGACTTGTTTGCAGTTATCAGCTACAAAAGCCAAAGTCCAGGACTGGTGCCAGGGCTTTACAGAAGGAAAAGGTGGTTCCAGGGCAAATTAGCAGCACTGCAGTTGTAAAAGCAGGAGACTCAGGGAGAATGAACTCACTGGAGGATCTGTTTCCAGACTGCACTGGAAATAACAGCCAGTATTTAGTAGAGAAATCTTGTTACCAACTTGCAATACTCCCAGGCTGTGCTTGAGTGTGAGATTTGGATGAACTTTATTTTTATCAGTGCTCTGTTGACCACGTAAAGTTTTTCTGCACTGTTGTGCAAACACAAGGGAGGCAGAGCCGTAAGAGGCTGGGTTAATGAGGAATTTTAATTTATTTCCTAGCTGCCATACAGATGACTTCAGGGTAAGATGGTAGCTTATATTTTTAACACGGAGCTTATGTTTTTCCAGGAATTGTAGCAGCACTCCATGTGCTTGGGAATATTCAGAAAATTGTTTAGGTTGGAAAAGTCCTCTAAGATCATCCGTTCCCCCAAGCACTGCCAAGTCCTCCACCAAACCACGTCCTCGAGTGCCACATCTCTGAGGCTTTTAAATAATTAAATAATCCTATATAATTTCAATAATGATTGATCTTGAACTCGAGGTAATTCCCAGGCTGTGATGCGCCCGTGTCCAGGGCTGGCTGGCACAGATGAGCAGGGATTGGGACCAATAACAGCATGTGGCAGGAGCAGGACGAGTGTAAACGAGCACCTGATGAAAGGAACCCACAGTGCTGGGGGGAGTGAGTGAGGAAAGGACGGCCGGCAGCTGGGAAAGGACACCTGGCCGCAGCACTGACCCCTCCTGCACCTCTCACTTGGCTGACCTTGCCCACGGAGGCACCTCCCCCTGCCTTATTCGGGCTGACCTGGCTGCCCCCGGCTCTGGGGAGGAACACGGAGCTCTGCCAGTGGTGCTCCCTGTTTCATCCTGGGAGGATGAACCCACCCGGGGATCCAAGAGCTGCTCCCGGCTCTGGGGAGGAACACGGAGCTCTGCCAGTGGTGCTCGGGAGGATGAACCCAGCCAGGGAACCAAGAGCTGCCCCCGGCTCTGGATCTGGCAGGGGGCAGCTCCCTCCCTTCCAAAGCTTCAGCAAATGCTGGTCCCCATCCAAGATCCAACAAGAGGCAGTTTTGGGAGTGCCACCGTACTCCTGCTGACCTACCCGTGGCCAGTCTGCCTGTGCTTGGCTTTCAAAGAAAGGCCAATAATGACTGGTGGCAATAATTACCGCACTGGGGAGGGGGCAAAGCAAATTGCGGCGTTTCTCCAAAGCTTCTCCAGGTCTTCCAGACCTCCGGAAAGGAAATGGAATTAACTGAGACTCCCAGCCACGCCCCAGCTCCCGACTCGCCCTTAGCCTGATGTTTATTCCTCATTTAGGACTCCCCCTCCTGCAGTGGAGTTTTCAGGCCAGAGAATTAACAAATCTTGCCTAGCTTTGAATTTCAGCATCTCTGTCACGGTGCACTTTTGCTGCACTGCCTGAAACTTCTGGAAGCCAAACTCTGGCACTGGGAATTGCAAACACCGGCCTGGGAATGTGAGCCCAGCTCTCTGAGCATCACCATCTTTTTTCATAGTGGGAATTCTGCTAGAAATAGCAGAAATAGATGATTTAAATTTTTGGCTACTTAAAAGTAATTATTTAATCCATTGTGCCTGACTCCACGTGGCCATTATGCCCTGGTTTTGGGGAAGCTGTACCAGAGCACCACACTCCTCCTTGGAGGGTGGCCTTGCTGCGTGGGAGGCGCTTCCCAGGCAGTGGAAGACGTAGTGCCTATTTTTCTGCCCCAGATTTCCAGATCCTAGGACAAATAAATCAAGTGAAGCTGCTTTGATCAACCCAAATTCCCTTTCTGGAAGCCATCCAGGGCCGTACTCTACACTTGGCCTCGAGATCGATCGATTCTCGCTCTTCTCCTCTTCCCATGGATTAATGTACCACTTTCTCTTCGCAGCAGCTCCTGTAGAAACGTGCTCAACGTGAGGGGAATTTGAAGAAGCTTCTTCAAATTTAGCACAAAGGTAGAGCACCATGCCATGAGCATCCTGTTGGCAGAAATGGACATTACTGCAGCCTGAGTTTTGGAGGCTCCACATCCTTTTCTAACCAGGAAAAGCCTGCAGCAAGGTGAGGAGCTCTTCACCCCAGCAGGAGCTGGCTTGGAGTATTCAACATCCACGGGCTGCACTGGGAAAGCTGCTGGTGCAGACGGGAGCGTCTCAGAAAACCCCAGGTGGCTTCAAGTCTGCATTTGCCAAGCCAAAGCTCCACTTGAGGATGCTCCCTGTGCTTCACTTGGTGATTTCCCCTGACTCCTGCTCCTCTTCATTGGTGAAAAGTAAAAAAAAAAAAAAACAGTTTGGTTGATTCTTGCTATTGAAAATCCGTTTAAATTTAATTTAAATTTAAAATCAACAGCCAGCAGCAGCCTGGGACAGCCAAGGGTGTCTCATGACTGAGAATTTCTCCACTCCACGAAGCCTTCTCCGGGAGGTGAGGCAATCCATGAATGACAAGCAGCATTAATAATCAGCAGCATTAAAGAACTGAAAAACGGCTGTTGGGATTTTCTTCCTCGGCGTTTCCAGCAGCGCATCAAGCACCAGATTCCCAGAGAAGTTCAGGGTTGGAACTGTAAAACCTGGACAGCAAGGCAGGACCTTCCTGCAGGCAGGACTGAGAGGAGCAAAGCCTGGGGAAGGACCCCCCTGCCATGAACAAGAGCAGAACAGCTTTAAAGGGATGGAAAAGTTTATTTGCTGTAATCCACATCTCTGTTTGCAACGGTGCTCAGGGCCCTGCTGCCCCCAGCATTCCCAAAATCCAGGAGAAGCCACAAACCCCGCAGCTCTCTGGTGTTTGTTTCAGAAGTAACAGGCACATAAAACAAAAGCCAAAGCTGAGCCTGGTGCTGAGATTTCTCAAAAGAAAATTATATTAAAAAAATGTATCTATTCCATGCAAATGGTTCAAAAAGTTTATTGAATATTTAATTTACAAAAATCATATCCCTATGAGGTGTTCTATGCAAAATTGGATAAAATAAACCGCATATAAAACCCAACCCTAGTAATGCAAATACAACACAGAAATGAGACCGTGGAGAGGAGAAAAAAATAGTAATAATCATCATGACACACATCATGTGACATTCATGAAGGATTGTCCCAACCATCCAAGAACTGGGTCACCAGGATGCCTTCTTCCTTGATACACCGTGCATTTCACCATTTTGGACAGGCCTTCCATACTCCATTGGTCCAAATTTAGAATTCTTTGCCTCCTTTCTTGGCTGCTACACCAGATTTGCCATTTTCCTTTTGATCAGAGGGTGGAAACAGACAGTACAGACATTGAACACGTGCACTACTGGATGCAACTTGCTATCTTTGGTAGGGACCCTAAATCTGCAGTGATCAGCTTTCTAGAGCGACAGGAATTTCAGTTTTGGCAAAAAAAAAAAAAAACCACAAACCCCAAAACCAAACAGGTTTAATTGTATTGTTTAGTAGAACAGTACTGGCAGTTTCTGCTGAACATACAAAAAAAAAGTCTCTTGTCTGGTTTAAAAACGGAGATCATTCACATGGGTTTCAAATCCAGTGATTAACATTCCTTGACTCGAAAATGGTTCCAAAAGTGTCACCACAGCACAGCAGGCCCTTCCCTGGGCGAGCACGGATGCACCGCACACAGAACGCAGCTGCAACCCCACCCCTCCTGCCTTCCCCTCCTGTTTAAAGCCACGGGAATATTCCTGCAGGCCTGGATGCCAGTTTCCTTCTGAACAAGCAGGAATCTCCGTGGGTGACTTAGCACTTGCACCATAACTTTTCCAAGTTTTCCTGGGAAAAGAGGAGGGTGAAGCAAAACCAAAGAAGTAAAGGAATTTGGGACAATCACTGCTAGAGAGTTTGCAGCCCTCCTCTGGGGTAATGTGAGCAGGAGGAGCAGGACCAAGAAAAAAATAATTAAAAAAGAGGAAAACCAAAATTCTCATTCAAGAGCTAAGGACCTTCACTTTTAAAAGAGACGGAAAAAGTACCAGACTGTTTCCTTCATAACGTTATTATTCCATAAATATTGGACAGTATTTGATTAACTGCCATTAGCTGCAACTTTTCAAACATTTTCTCTGTTTTTTTCAAGCACTATCTGGAAAAGAAAAGAAAAAAATAAAAGAAAAGAAAAAAAAAGAAAAGAAAAAAACCCCCCAACTCTGCACCTCCCCAGTCCTCCCCACTGGGTGGAAATGCAAACAACCTGCATAGCCATGACTTTCCCAGCTGCAAATGCTTAGTGGAAGACTAACTAGACTGGAACACTTGAGTAAATCTGCTCGCTTAGGAGTAAAACATGCAATATTACAGCAGACAGCTACCTGTCCTCCAAAAGGCTTGGCTAATTTGGCAGAGAAGAAACATCTCCCGATGAAAATAAATCCCAAGAGCCTCGGTGACAGACGGAGCAGTTACAATATATTAGCGATTTCTGTGGCGTAAACCTTTTTAAAAAGCATCAGCAAAGTATTAAATATAAAAGCCGCGCGTATACACCCCCTCCGTCCTCAGGAAAGCCTCGCGGTCTGTAGTGTGAGAAGTGGTGTGTGTGGACTGGGGAATTAAGGCATCAGCAGCACGGGAGCCCCTACTGCCTGAGCTCCACGTAGTTGGCGGGGAAGAGGCCGTAGCGGCCCTTGCACACGCCCCGCCACCAGCCGTCGTCGATCATCTCGATGTTGGTGATGATGTCGTCGGGGTCGAAGGAGATCTCGTCGTCACCCGCTGCAGGGAGAGCCCAACAGGGTCAGCACTCACACCAGCAAGGGCTCACCACAGCCCCAGCGCTCAGGTGGAAAGAGCTTTTTGGAAAACCTCCCACCATTCCCACAAACGGCACTCGGCCATCCGCGCACGTGTCTCTGAGCTGCTGTTAAACCCCCAAACCCCTGACTTTTCATTTGCCTCCTGTATAACCTAGGACACCACCACAAGGGACATAAGAAGGCAAAGGAAAAATCCAAGATTTATCCTGTGCAGAACAGAGTTTTCAAAGCCAAAGGGAGAAAACAAGAGCTTTGCTCACCGGCTTGGTAATCATAAAGGGCTATGGCTGTGATCCCAAGTTCGTTCTCATACTCATCATACGCGTTTTCTTCTGAAGAGAGGAGAGGAGAACAATTAAAACATGCAGCACATGATCACCCTCCGTTCTTTCCTAAGGTGTTTCTCCTTCAGTTGCACTGCTAACCCACACAGGAAGCAGGGAACAGCCCATGCTAGGTTTCAGCAGTGCTGCTGTTCTTTCTGCAGGGGGTTTCTCCCTAAATCACACGCAACTGAAGCATTTACAAGAGACATTCAGTACAGGACTGCATAAAAACAATCAGCCCTGTACTGCTTCTGCTAAATGTGACAGGACAGCTGAGCCCATGATCACCGTGTAAGAGAGTAATTAATCCAAGTGGTGCATGCTGGGGAGGCAGAAAGGGGCCTGTTCCAAATTCTTAGGTTTTCGTACCAGAGCAGGTTCATCCTTCACACCTCTTTTAGTAACCAGAAGAGGTGAGAAAAACCCAGGAACTCAAAAGAACCTTACTCTTGCAGTTTCAGAGATGCCTACTCCACTCCCTCCCGGGCACAGAACACAACACATTGATTTCAAACTGCAAGAATTGTTGATTGGATTTTTTTTTGCTGGCTCAGTGCACGTTTAATCTCCAGCTCAGTGCTTTCTTCTCATGTTGAGCTACATTCCATGGGGCGGGAATGGTTACCTCTGATTTCTTTTTGAACTGAGGCCCTGGAGAGCGCTGTAATTACTCCAACATCATCTCACACAGAAGTTAAGTAACCTCAACACCTTGCTGCAGCCCTGTATTAATTTCCCAATTAAAGTTTGTTGGTGGGGAATGCAAAAAGTCTCATCAGACTGAGAGTTCAGAAAACTAGGACAGCGTGCTATTGGCACCACTGCTCATCCAGCTCTTGCAGAAGGAAATAATCCTTCTTTTAAGAGGTTTGCTGTGAGAAACAAACCTGCTTGGTAGTGGTCTGCTGCTCCTGCCACCTCATAGACAGTCTCTGGCTCGTACCCGGCCTCCCGCTGGCTCACCGCTTCTTGGTAGTCCGGCTCCGCCGCTTTGTAGCCAGCCTCTGGCTCCCGGGCAGTGCCGTAGGACGGGCTGGAGCTCTTGTAGGCTGAGCCCGCCTCGTAGGAAACTGCGTCCTGCAGGAACACGGGGCAGCTCTGTTAGGGTTCTGTGAAGAGGCTCCCAGGCTCGGGATCAAAGCCCAGGCCCTGAAGGGGATCCCCACGAACCTGGTAGAGCGGGCTGGAGGGCGCCTTCTGCTCCGCCACCTGCGCGACAGGAGAGGCCGGCGGCGTCTGCTTCTTGGCTTTAGCTTGCTCCTAAATCCAGGAGAAAGGAAAACTTCAGTGCAGCTCGGTCACTAAAGAGATGACCAAGAGACAAGCCCGCAGAGCGAAGGACAGGCAGCGCATCCTGCAATGAACTGCTGCAGTCACAGGAGGATTAGGGCCGAGCACAGCACCAGAAATGCAGCAAAGCACAGGAGAAACAAGGGAAGAAACAAAAACCCCATGGCACACATGCATGCCTGTGTTTAAAAACAGAGTACCAGAGTTGTTTGGCCCATCTCCACAGGAGCTGCAGGGTTTTGGTGCTCTGTGTATTCATTCTGCTCAGCAGCTGGCTGGGGCTCGTGTCCCATTTCAGCCCGAGTTTAAAGAATCTGAAGCCCACACATGTTCTGGGTCCACAGCTGATGAACTGCCTTTGGTGAGAAATGGTCCTGCAAGCTCTGGCAGGTCTGCAAAGCATCCTGCCAAGGCAAAGGACTGAACAGCTCAGACAAAAGTGGGCCCTACACAGAGACAGTGCAGGATTCAAATGTTCAGAGGAGTTAAGAGATGTGTAGAAATAAAAGCAGTATTGCTATTGTGTTCTGGGACACAAAGAACATGGATCTGTTCTGGCACTCAAGTGCTTCATGCTGTGCCATCCCACCTGTGAATCACAGGGCAATTCCACAATCATTGGAAAGCCACTCATTAGGGAGCCAGGACGCCGAAGTCCAAGAAATGCTGTGTTGCTCACACGACACAAAAAAGGTAACTATTTCAACAGGTAACTTTCATTTTGCCTCTCGTTACCACAGGGGAAAAGAAAACCATGAATCCAGCGCCAAACTGTTTTCTTCATTGAAAAAAAAGAAGAGAGGACCTGTGCAATGGGAATCTGTGCGCTCCAGTAGTTTAGGCCCATCAAGCTGTAACACCAGAGGATTCTCAGGAGAAATGGCAGTACAGACATGAAGTGGTAGGACTCTGTTCCAAAAAATTCTTACTTTCCCTAGCTTGTAACAGCTCAGAAAAAAATACATCTAACAAAAAAAGCGAAGCGTGTCTTGAGAGCAGAGCCAGCTTTGAAGACAATTCAAAGCTTAGTGCTGTGCTTTTTGGAAAAAGTCTCTCCTGATGCGAACCCTCCCCCACTTTCAACTCCTGTGCTACAGATAAAAAAGATAAAAAGGCACCAGCAAAGTGGTTATTAGAAGTCAAACCTAAGTTTGGGGACAAATTAAGCAGTGTCAATCCACTAATGATGGCAAACGTGGCAACAGTTTGACAAATTTCTCCCAGGAAATGGGTCTGCAATCCAGGTTAGAGTTTAGGATAGACACAGCGTAATTGCCATAAAACATTTAAATTGCATGGTCCCCCTCAGGCTGGGTTTTGTTTCACAGTGAAATGCTCCACGTGAAAGAGCATTCTGCCTTTTTTTCCAAGGCAGCAGAGCACGGTGAAATCGTGAGGCAGCACTGACTCAACCCAGCCATCAAAGAAGATCTCCCTGAGCACTCTTTGACTGTGACATTTGGGAGAAGCAAACCAGAACGAGGATCACCAGTAAACGGGGCTCTGGAAGGGATGCAGTCCATGTGCACATTCCCCTGGTGGGAGTGTGTGTGCCCACATACCCTCTGAAAGTGAGACTTGATCCTTTGGTGTGAAGAAGTTCCCTGACAGGAATAAAGTCGGCTCCAGCCGAAGTCCGTCCCTGCCCCTTGCACTACCTGTGGATGGTGTGGATCACATCCCTGCCCTCCCCACGCTCAGCTGGGAGCAAGGGGCAGTGCCAGCAGTGCCACTTCAGTCCCCCTCAGCCTCATCCCCCCCTCTCTGTGCCTGCAGAATCCCACAATTAACCATGGAGACGTTCGGGCTGTAAGAACATTAATCATCTGCTTACGGGGAAATTTAAATGCCAGCTTTGGGGGAAAAACTTCAGATGTGTCCAGGCAACAGAATCCTTGATGAAACACAAGAAAAATCCAGCAAAATGGCTTGGATTTAACCCACACTTACAGCGAAAATACCAGTAAAGAAATAATGTAATTCCTGAGATAACAAAGGAATAAAACTACAAAGACAGAGCAGTTAAGGTCCCTTCCAACCCAAACCATTCCAGGACCTCTTCTTCTCCCAGCTTTTCTCCAGCACAGTAAAGAAACCCCAGGAGTGTTTGGGGGAAGGCATTAGAAGTCCATGTGAAGGAAAGGCAGCATTAGAATGATGCACCACAGGTGAGCTGCCATTCAGCCTGTGATACATCTATGCAGTGAGCACAGGCTCACACTGTGCACTTGTGGTGCCACAAGGCAAAATAGGTGACAGAAAAAGGGAAAATAAGAAAAAATTAAAAAATAAAACAGAAAAGACAGCAATTATTTTAGAGGAAGAGAGCCTACCAGGCACCTTTTTGTACTCTTAGAACAAATTAGTTACATCAAGCCTTAGTCTCCTCTACTATCAACTAATACAAACAAATATGCAAATTCCATACAGCAGATAAGATGCAGTTTCTGACTGAACATGCCCTGGAATTATCTTGCTTATGAATAACACAAAAATCACAAAGCTTTTACCCATGCCAATGCTGAGTCGATTTTTTAAATTCCCTACCTAAGATTCAATTAAAGATTATCTTCCCCTAATCTCCTGGCTGTGTGCTACACCACCTCCACCTCCCAAAACACTGATGCCCAAAGGAACAGCATCACCAGCTATCACCATGGGGTTAAACTTCTTGAACATGCAGGGCCTTTGGGGGCCCACAGAGCTCTCCCCTCATGAGCTCCTCTGTGCCCAAAGGGAATCTGGGACTGCCAAAAGGCAGAAGTGCAGGAGGAAAAGCCCAGGCTGGAGTCACATACAGCCAAAGCCACACACTTGGAGCTTTAAAGCCCAGCTGGAAAGAAGGAAAATGCCTTTTCTCAAAGGTTCTCTTTCCTCCCAGCACTGCATTGAAACCAGGTTGTTCCAATGGGATTTGACTCTTACTGACCTCGAGTTTCTTCCGAGCCTCCTCCTGCTCTTGCTTCTCCCTGGCCATTCTTTGGGCTCTCTCAGCTTCTGCCTTCCTTCGGTCTTCCTGCTCTTTCTCCTTGGCCAGGTTCTCAAAGTTAGCTCGGATGCTGCTTGTTTTATTAGCAACTGTGACACGGAAGAGAATTCAAGTTCAAATCACGCCTCAGGTTCTAAACAAAGGTAGCCTGGAATGAGTTCTTGCTACCAATTTCTGCTTTTCTGTCCTCTGAGCTCATAGTCCAGTCAGGGACGTCCTTCTTTCTTCCTCCCCCTCCCCAGCTCAAACCTCTTGTGCACCACATTTCTCTCCCACAAAAACCTCTGTAATGCTGCTCCCTCCCCTCCTTCATGGTACAGCCTCCACCACTCCCCTGCACAGTTTATTCTCCCTTATTCCTTCCTTCTTCTCATGCTTTTTATTCTCCCTTCCTTAACTCTGATGAGCCTCAAGAGAAAAAACCAACCGGAACAAAGCTAAACGACCTCTAAAGGAGGGAGGCAGAGCATCTGAGGCTGCTGAAGAGCTGCAAACGCAGCAGTTCCCTCTGGATGATCCTTACTCAGCACTCACTGCATCAATATCCCAGGATTCTGGGCATTACCACCTCCAAAGAAAGGATTTTGGGCCAATGCCTTACCAGCTTCTACTGGTTTGGTCTTCTGATAAGTCGATGCTGGTTTCTCAATATCTTCAAAAGTTGCTGCATTCTGTCAGTAAGGACACAAAGGATACATGTCAAAACCCCCACAAATTCAAGAAGACATTCACACAGCCTCAATCCGAGATATTTTGCTGTGATACTGTCCCTAAGGCTTTTTGCAGAACATCAAAACCACATCAGGAAGAACCAAAACTTGACAAACAGAATAATCCTTTCTGCAAGTCAAACTAGAAAGAATTAATCTTCAGGGGCAGTTCTAAACACATCAGAATCCTATTAATTAAAAGTTGATGAGTGACTCATCAGAACTAAAACCAAGGCAATACCCTAAACATACATTGTGCAGCTGTTGCTGTTCTAATCCACATAAGCTGGCATCAGCTCTGCGTGTATAAATTTGGTTTTTAAAGGTTTAGAAAAGCACAAAACTCTGCTCTTAGATGGAGAAGTGTCCAGAAACACAGAGCTGAGCAGTGCAGATCTAAGCAGGGTGTTCTGCATCCCCACAGACTGCTAAAGCCATGGTTCTTTGAAGGCACCTACCTTGTCCATCCGATCTTTCTGGACGCCGTACTTCCCTCCAAATCCTTTGGAATAATCTAAAAGCAGGACAAAAAAAGTCAGAGCAGGGAGTTTGGTGCCCCTCCCGCCCTGCTGCCAAATGCAAACAGCCACCTCAGGTGCAAAGAGCCATTTCAGCAGCATGCAGAGCCACAGCGACAGCCACCAGAGAAAATGCAGCTTGGCTTTGATGCAGAGAGGACACAGAAGCCCAGGAGCCCTCAGGAAGACCAGCAGACGACAGAGTGTGGGCCACATGCATTCCCTGAGTAAACACGAAGCTGAGGATTGATCAGGGGTCAAGCAAGGAGCAAGGGAGGAGCCCTTCTGATGCGTGACTTCTGTAACACAGCCTTTGACAGCCCCAATTCTGAGCCCTCTGCAGTAATCAGGGAGCCTGAGCCATTTTGCTTTGCTCAAAGGAGTCTTCGGTGACCACAGAGGTGTTTTGGCTTTGTTTTTTTTTTTTCCTCTTTAACTTGGTAAATTCTACGAATGGCAGGAAAGTGTAACAAATTTCTCAATCCAGTGGGTTTGGCTGTGATACTCAGCTGGTGAATATTAAAGCCATTGGTGGTAACTCCTGCTCTACACACGGGAAGGGGCGATTCCCCAGGCCAGCTTCAGCTGCCTGAAGCAACTCGCCAGCACAGAAATGGGGTGGCTGTGCTATCCCACACCAGCCCTGAGCTGCACACTCTTCCTCCCAGCTGCTGCTGACCTCAGCCCTTGTCGCACTCCCACATCAGTCACTCACTAGTGACACTGACAAAAACAACGAACCAACCCGGACAGGAGCAGGTCTCTGCTCTCAGAGCAATGTCTGAGGAGCACCAGAGCAGCACCAGAGCAGCAGCAGGAGTGTGTGGCTGGAAAACCACCTCTTCGTGGTGGCAGTGAGCTGCAGGAATGTGCCCTTATGCTCTCTACATGGACAGGCTTTCCCATCCATCCCTGGAATACAAGCACTGCTCCTCTCAGCCCCCAAACCTTTGGCTCTCCCTGCCAGCCACTGCAGTGCTTGCACTCGGGCTCTGAAAGTCTGAATACGTGTCACTACAGCATGGGAAAATATCAGCTATCAATGAACACCCTCATTTTCTTCAGCTCTGTATGTATTTTCAGCCAGAATAAATATTCTACACTTACATTTTCCTGCTCCACTCCTCACTTTAAGATAACGGAAAACCAGGAATTCATGGGTTGTACCCCAATTATTTCCCAATGAATAAACAGAGCATCGTAACAGCATTTGCTCACCCAAGAACCACAAACATTCCCTCCTTCTCTCAAAGACTATAATCATGTTAAAGTGATCCTGACACAGCCCATGGCTTGTTAATGGTTATGTGCATGGTCGTTATCTGGATATTCTTCCACCAGTTTATCCAGGCAAAACTTTATATTTAGTCTCTGAAACTGACTTCATTAACATCATACTAACAATAATGTTATTATCCCACTGCATGTACAGCTATTAACTAACTCAGGGGTTTGCAGAGCTGTTGACTAAACACTGGGTTTCCTGAACACAGGCTTGCCTCAGGTAATACTTTAAGGATAAAATGAAGAAAACTGCTGGATCATGGAAGGATAGAAGCGCAAGAAAGTGTCTGCACATTCCTGGCGTTGATCTACTGAGAGAAACTATTTCAGACTGTGTGAGAAGTGGCTGCACTGGTAAGAAAGTAACAAGTGAAAACGGTGCCTTGTTGAGATTCATGCTTGGCTAGTTTCTCCTTGTAATCAAAGCCCACAGCAGATGGGTCCTGCCTTTCTGTCTGTACACCAAATTTCCCTCCGAAACCACTCTTATAGTCTGAAAAAGCCACATGGGATACATTAAAACCAAGGCAGGAGAATAAAGAAGTTTAGTCAGAGACACTCAAAATAATTTTTTGCAATATTTTCAATTATCAGCAATTTTGGATGGTGAAAAAAAGATAAATATCTCAAGACACTTCCATAAAAGTAAATTGAAAAGTCTCAACTTGAGATGATTTATCAGATATAAAAACACCATTCTGAAGTCACAGAAAAAAAAACACTTCTCAACATTTTTCATCCATACTGCATAATGCACTTGCATTTGATCAAAGGCATGAACACAGGCACACGGGTAATTTGTTCACCCAAACAAAACAACGAAAGATACAAGAGAACAAACAAAATAAACAGCAAAACATACAAGAGAATCAAATGAGCTTCCTTCATCAGCGTGGTTAACATTTGTACAGAGAGCTGACTTTTAAAGAGGTGTGAAGTTGGGCTCCACAGAGACCACCCTCCAGATACTCCTTAAAGGAAGGAGGAATATTCCCGCTGCCACACAGCTTGAGGGAGAAAAGGTTTCAGCTAAGAGCTGATCATTCCCTCCTGCTGCCTAGGGAACAGCCATTTACATACATATATATTTATATATATAAATAGATACGTGCATTATAAAACGAGGGATGGCACAGGGAAAAAGGGCTTCAGGTAATCCTCTCACAGCTGATCTGCTGGAGCACCCAACAGAACAATGTTCTGAGGAACAGTCTGAATTTCATTCCTTAAAAATATTAATTTAAGTTACGAGCGGTGACAGGCAGAGGGCTGGGGAGCAACAGCTGCCTTTTGCAGGAAATTGTATTTTTACTGGGCACCAAGTATTTCTCAGCAATAGGTACCCCACAGGCCAGGAGGAAGGACTGCATTTGGTTTTATACTCCCCTTGCATGAAAATAGGGATATACACAACAGAATCCAGAAGGGGGAAATTATATATGGAAAGTACAAAGGAATTCCTAACCTGTGGTTTGCATGGCTCAACTGAGAAAGGGAAATAATCCAGGCTACTTGCAGGCTCATAAAGAGAGAATTCAGCCCCGAGCTTGGACTCTGAGGGGCTAGGTGTCAGCTGTGGCAGAGCTGCTCTGCAGACACCAGTTCAACCAGTGAGAGCAGAACCCGGGCACAGGAAAGGAGCCTCATCCAGCTCCTGTGAGGCTGTGCCCACAGACACGGGGCAGGGGCTCACTCAGGCCACAGGAGGGCAAAACGAGGGCAGGCAGAGAGAGCAGCAAGGAACCCAGAGCTGCTGTACCTTTCTGGGACTCGTGCAGCTGCACCTTCTCCTGGTGGTCCCAGCCAAGGGCACACTTGTCTTGTCTGTCTGTCTGCACGCCAAACTTGCCTCCAAAGCCCTTCACGTAATCTGTGAAGTTTTCAGAAAACGTTATTGCAATTCATACCTGCAAACTGCCTTCAACAGAAAAACTAGGAACACGTTAGGGGATAAACTGCCCTGTTCAGAATACACTCACTCATTTAAGGGGATCCAAAATCTGCACGCACACACACACGGGGTAAACACATATTTACCACCAAAAAAAAAAATCTAAGAAAACCCCACTGACAAAATATTTTTTAAAGGGTCTGAGCTGCTATTTTTCAAGAAGATAATAAAAACCTTTCTGTGATTCATGTTTTTCCGTTTTGCCTTGATATTCAAAGCCAACAGCACTTTTATCCACTTTGTCCTTGTCGACACCGTATTTACCACCAAAGCCCTTGGAGTAATCTAGAGATAAGAGGGAAGAGTTTTGTTTGTAAGCATTCAGCAACAAAATCATCACCTTGAGAAACTGTGATAATCAGGGCTGCTAGCATTACATCACGTTTTAGAAGAAGCACTGACATCCTCAGTTAAACTTGATTTCAGACACTGAAGCCAGAAATCCTTCAGAATACGTTCTCCAGGATGGAAAATAAAATAGCATTTTGCTGGGCAATACCAGCAGCTCAGCTGCTTAACCCCTTGGTAGAATCCTGAAGACACTTATACCAAAGTGAACTTCAAACCCCATGTCAGCAACAGCCTGGATGCTTTTAAACACCCCCTGCTCCTTGCTAGCATTTCTACAGTGCAAGCATTTCTTTGGGATAGACAGGAAACAGATGGCAAATTGTCACCATTTTTCAATAAAATGGTTGATTTTTGATCAGGTATGCCTGGAAAGCTAACCAGCAACACAGTATTAACTCTAAATGCTGCCAACTGATAAATGTTTTAACCCACAAACAGCTGATTCTTTTCGAAGCACTCCTCTGTGGTGGTTAAACCGCTCACAGTCTGAATACTTTGAATTACAGCTTTTCAAAAGGAGCTGTAAAAAACCTCCAGACAAACCTCTGTGCCCTGGACCATCCCTTTAAAACCAATTTTTTTTAGGTTTCTTTTTTCAGCAGTCGAGGTTTCCAGCAATGTAAATTTTCCCCAGCGTTACCTTTCAGCAGGTTGGGAGTGCAAGAGGTGTAAAACATGAGTATTTTACAACAGGGCCTACGGGCAGTGCCTACAGCATCAGGGAAGGAGCCTGCTAACACACGTGTGTCTATTCACCCTTCTGGGAGTCGTGTTTCTCAGTTTTCCCCTGGTAATCAAACCCCACTGCACTCTTGTCCACTCTGTCAGCCTGCACTCCGTATTTTCCACCAAAACCACTTGAGTAGTCTGCATTGAGAGTAAAGCACAATAAAAACAGCATGAAGGCACTTGTCATGGATACAGCATAGCCTAGCAATTCAGGGGAAAAACAAGTTATTTCAGAACTGAAGTATTATTAATGCTTTAGCACACAGAATTCAGTTTAATTTTAAACACAAGATAAGCAACGGTCCTATAGCTTATGATGGGTCCTATTAAATTTATTCCCTATTTCCAGCAGGGTGCAATATAGCAAAGAGCAACTCCCAGTCTTCCTGACATATCCTTGAACCTTACTTCAGAAAGAAAAACAAGACTCCTGATGACCCATTATTTCCTAGTCTTAAAACCTCACCAACTCATGAACATGCTCTGAAATTCATTTCTTCCTCTTCTGTTCCACCAAACCCACCATTTGATTCATTGAGAATGTCATGCAGAGGTCTCACTAAACGAGGTACTTTATGTACAGTGAAAGAATCTACTCTATTTTTTATAGCCAATGTGCCCACAGAGGTGACCACCTTCCCACTTTACCTTTTTGGGAGGGATGCTTCTCAGTTTTGCCCTGATATTCAAACCCAACAGCTGACTGGAAGAGAAATAAAATGACACGTGTGACAGAGTTAGGCATCAGGAGAAAATCTGCACGTGTTTCAGTGGACAAAGAGCACGGCAAGCTCCTGTGCCTTTCCACACTGCTCTGACCTGCTGGACTGGGGGCATAAATACCTATTTAACTTATGGGCAACATGCATTTACATGGTCATTTAGTGCACGTGTTCATGGCCAGGGTTTTGTCCTCCCTTGCCAAGGGAAACTGTACCAGCAGCACTCTCCAGTCTGGCCTTGCCAGGTCCAGCAATTCAGAAGGACAGAAATTCAGCATTTCCATGCAGGAATTATTACAGAGTCTTGGAACAGGACGTTAATCATCCTGCCCAGTAGTTCATGTTAAGATACAGGACAAACCATCCCCAAACCCCTCCTGCTATAGCATTCCCACTGACCTTGTCAGAGAACACAAAAACCATAATATTTTAACATCTTTTTTCAGCTTTCTTTTCAACTCATCTCAATTTCCCATGAGGGATTACTTCTACTCTGCTTTAAACAGTAATTCATCTCCACAACAGTCAGTGTTAGCTTCTGCTAAACTTCAAAAAGAGCAGGAAGAGCAGCCCACACCACCATCCTAGGTGGGAATTTTGCAGTTTTATGTACAAAAGGAGGAAATAAACCACTGTGGGTGGCTGCAGGAGGAGATGGAATCACTCACCTGGTCAACTCTATCGGTCTGCACTCCAAACTTGCCACCAAACCCTTTCACCGAATCCACTTGGGAGCAGTGCTTAGAAAGTTTGGACTGGTATTCATGTCCGACAGCTGACTGGAAGAAATTGGTGAAGTTCAGAGAGAGCAGTTCTACACAGTGCGTCAGACAAAACACTGCAGCAGGCAGCCTGAGGGTGAGTTCTGTCACCAGCATGCACCACTGCCACTGCTCCTGCTGAAACCAACTTCCCTGGAAACCCCGACTCCCTTGGGCAGTCCCCACAAGGATGCTGCCATGCTACCAATCCAGCCTAGGCAGGGGAAGTGACTGCGTTTTACGGGGACAAATTTATGCCCTGCATTTGCACTTCAAAAGCACAGGAATGAAAACAAGACAGGTACAGAGGGAGTCTTGATGGTGTTCATGCAGAATTTGTGAGCTCCAGGTGAAACACACAGCCTTGTGTTTAGGCACTTCTCTTTAGGGATCTGTTTTAGTTGACAGGGAATGACTGCAGCAAATGCAACCAAAGCCAGCTGCCACCGGTTTAGGGAGGCATAAATCAGAATTAGGCATCTTCCTCACTTGCAAAATGGTATTGAACAGGAGGAGGTGCATTCACACCTGTGCCAAAGGTATCCCAGCCCTGCATCCTGGCCCTGGAAGTGGAGCTGAACAGAGGCTGAGCTCCATCCATCCCACCACGGCTGGCAGGACACAGGGATGTGGAATTACACACCTGGAAGTGCCTCCACACAGCCTTTGCTAGTGTTACACTGACCTAGTGCTAGGGAGCCCTTCCAGCTCCTGGAACTGATGCTGGAGCCTCACACCTTGAGCAAAAATGGTTTTTCCTTGCCCAGTGCCAACACTGGGAACTGGCCAGAGCAATTCACCAGTTTAACCCAACACTGGACAATCCTGTGCCAGGCAGCTGCACCAAGGTGAATTACTTTGAGGACACAAGCTGCCTGCACACCTAAGTAACTTGGATTTTACAGTGTTTGCTCTTTTTCTTCCCCACAGGTGCTGGAGGGAACATTCCCAGCAGGCAGGGAGGCAAAGCATTACTGGCTGAAGTTATTGCCAGGGATGGCAACAACAGGACACTACTTTAACTCAAAAGCATTACAAAAGCTCCCTTCTTTTGCTGACTGAAACAATCACACACCTGCTCATTTTGCAGGTGTTCTGTAGTACAGTATCTGTTAAATGTGACAGAAAAGGCTCCCACCTCCCTTTACTCCTCCCATTTCTTTTAGGGAAAACGTGAAGCTCTGAAAATTTTAGGTTTTATGCGGTTTTACGTGATCTCCCTTTTGTTATAGCAACTGAGGTACAAGCATGGTATTTTCTTTGTGGTACCAGGACTTTCTGCATTTCACCAAGTACCAAGCATTACAACAAAACCTTCTTTTTATTTTAAATAAATATTTAAATATTTTTAAATATTAGAAGATTTTTCTTGGAAATCTGTATTTCAGAGTACAACAGCCTCATAATTTTTCTGTACATCTGAAACCAGCTCGGGAGGTATGGCACACGGAGCGATGGAACTGCTCATTCTAACTCAGCACCAAGGTTTTGCCCTAAATGCAGCAAAACCCTGCACCACCCCAGTGCTGCAGTGACCCTGATTTCAGGACCGAGCTTTAAAGCCAAGCTTTAAGAGCAGCACACCTGCACAGATACCTGCAAAGGAGACATCTCAGCCACAAGGCCTCAGAACTACAGTCACAAGGGAGAAAGGTTTATTACAAACATAAATCACAAACACCTCCTGCCACCAGCATCACTGGGATGGGCATGACCAGCATGTTTTTCCCCCATGATTATTTCTGGCCTATGGGAAACACTGCTGACTTTTATTCCTTTCTCTCTCCCCATGGACACAGGTGAGGGATAAACTGCTGACACTAGGCCTGGTGGTTGAATCTGCTCAGCAATTCCTTTTCTCAGATTCAAAGGTTAGCCTGTTTCAAAGGCCCACTGAGAAATGGACAGCAGTGAACTCTGGAATACAGGAATCCAGCAAAAATTTAAGGCTGTCAAGTTACCAAGAATAGAGAAAGTAAATAAAGTAAGAAAATGCTCTTATTCAGGAATGTTTTGATTCTTACTCCAGCAGAGCTCATGGAAGAAAGTAGCCAGAAATTGATATGCTTATTTATCACATGAATAAAGGAATTATATTAAGAATTATAGTTTTTTTTTTTAACAGTGTAAGCAGCCATCAACTCCTTATATAAAAAACGACCATCTGACTGAAGTATAGTATTTGAAATACTTGCATTATTTGTCACAGTTCACAGCTTGTTCACAAGAGCTGCTCTCTGATTTTAATGCAGCAGCACATCCTTTTCTCATTTTTTGGCAGTCTCTATCTACATGCACAGAAGAGCTGGCACAGCATCCAAATAAAAAGATCACACTGGATTTATTAATGCACGAAGGGCTCTGTTAATTTAGAAACATAAATTTAAAAACTTGAATCCTGACTCCAGGGGAATCCTCTCACGACTTGGCATCAATCAAAACCATGTGGGGCCATTGTGCATCCCAGAGCAAAGCTGGAACAAGCTCAGCTTCCACAGAGAGTGGTGCTGGCCACGGGCAAGGCACGGCTTATCACTCCACTTATCACTCCACTTATCACTTCATCCCAGGGAAGCCCCGTTCCCACTTACTTTATCCATGCGATCTTGTTCCACGCCAAACTTCCCTCCATAGCCATGGGAAGCTTTTGGTCCCGTTTGCAGCTCCCTCTCCTTGAGGTTCTGGTGCTCTTGGAATACATTCTCCCTCAGCTGATGAATACTTCAAGAGACAAACAACCAAGCAGCAAGTTTTACTGAGGAAGTTTCAGCAAGCAACTTCATAAAGATGTAAAATATAAAGCTGACAAAAATATCTCAATTAGAAGTTGGATGACTTGTATTTTTCAAGCCCTTCCCATTTTTTCAGTGCACAAAACATTTCCTCGTGTTTTGAGACACTGGATTTGTCCCACTGCAAAATGTTGTGTAAAAACAGAAAAGAAACTGCTGGTTTTAAGACTAATGTGGAAGGGAACTTTGCTATTTTAACAATCCATTATCTAGAATTGATTTGTGCCTGAAACATATTTTTTTTTCCTCGTGGCCTAATTTGAATTCTTCCCAACGCTTCCTATTTAGATGGCAACTTTTCAGAACAGGGATCATCTCTTATCACACAGTCCCTATGGTAACAGGGCTAATTCTAACAGAGCATTCTGGACACCACTCTGCTGCAAAATAAAGACGTAAGGAAACTTGCACCTCCTCTTCCCACACTGATCCCTTAAAATATGCAGGAATTGAACTCAGGGCAGTGCAGGCTATGCCCAAGAAGGGTAACCCAGGGTGTAATCTGTACCTTAAGCACTTCCCACCCAAGTTTTAAGCTTTTTCAGGTGTAATTCAGCCAGCAGGAATGCCCACTGCCCTCAGAATAGAGCAGAGTAACACTGATCCCTGAAGTAACCAGAGTTCAGTCTCCCTCTGTCTGCAACAACCCCACATTTCCTAAAGCTCCTTTATAGTTCAGTCTTAGGCAATTTTTGTAAGAAAGACAAGACTTGGGAGATGCATCTTTTCTGTTTCGCTTTTCATCTGCTTTTCTATCAGAGAGCTCAGTTTGTTACTTTGCCAGAGTTTTTATGGGTTTGATGGTAGCAGTTTTCTAAATGAAGTGTAAGAATTAAGGGATCAAATGTTTCCTTAAAGTACCAAACAGGAGCTGCTCAGATCGCTCAGCTTCTCCCCTGGCACTACTGGCTCTTGCACCAAAACAGCACAAAGAACCTTTCCAGACACAGAGGCAGGAAAAATCACATTTCCAGTGACAAAGAAAGATTTAACAGTCCCTACACAGTCCTTCTGCTCTTAATTTCAGCTCTGAAGACACTGACGGATTTGAAAGACCAGCAATCTGGCAAGTAATCAATCTTCTACAGGGACTCTTGTTTTAATTATGAAGACACAAGTAACTGAGAACATGAGGTGATTAAAAGTCGCCTGGGACTGCTCCTATTAATACATTTCACAAGAGAGCTGCTTTACTTGATGTGCTCCTGGTGGCCAGATCCATTCACGGTTTTAGCTCCCCAGCGCTGTTCCTTCTCACTCACATCGTTCTGTGAAGGACACACATAAAAAGAGAGTTGAAACCCCAAGAAATCACTACTTGCACACATCTCAGAGCCCACAGCAAAAGCGACTGAGACCACAAGTGTTAGAAAAGCAGCTTCACTTCCCCTCCACTTCCAGGGACACACTCCCGACAGTTTGTTTTGCCAAGACACGGCCCCCACCCTGCAGAGTTCCTCTGGAGCTGTCCCAGAACAGGCTCCTGGCGGATCAGTAAACCCCAAAAGCCATACCACAAAGTCTGGATCCGTCTCCCAGTCATCAGCTCCGTCATCCTGGCTGACAGACACGGTGTGGCCCGCGGTAGCCTTCCACATCTGCAACACCAGCAGGAGAAGCAGGGTCACGCTCCACTCACACGCCAGCTCGTTTGATTCATGCAGGAGCTGACAGAGGAGATGCAATCCAAAATTCCCAACAACGTATGTTACTTAACCACACCACCTAAAGCTGTGCTTGCAGTGAAAACAGGTTTGGCCATTGGTGCTCAGGCTGTGTTCTCAAGCTGGCTTAAAAACCTGTTTCACTCTCCCGTTTGCACGGTGAAAAGATTAGGAACAATTCCCGTTTCAAAAAGAACAAAGTCACCTTTCTTTGCCCAAATTAACACTTGTCTTTTGCGCAGCCACTGCACTCAAAGACTTCTCCTCACACAGGTTTCCAAGCCAACGTGCACTTCCAGAGACTGCTGCTAATTCTGGATCCCGTGCATATATTTAAGGTGTAGAAACAGGTGTTTTTTATCTCCAGGCATTAAAAATGGTGAGCACAGCCTTGTTCTTCACCTGCATTGCACCTGCACAACCTCCTCTGCTGTGCAGTGAGTTTCAGCACGGTGACAGAAATCCCAACAACTCCAAGAACTTGCACACAACCCAGACACTGCTCCAGCAGCTGGGAGCAGGAGTGCCTGGGTTCCTCGGGTGATCCCTTGTGAGGCAAGGAGGTTTGTACACAAGCTCAGCACCTCCTCTGGCTTTCGGGAGACACAGAGGGTGACTGCTGGCGCACTGACAGCAGGAAGCAGGGCTCATAAAAAAGGCAAACAGTGACTCCTAGAAACAACACCCAGCACCTTCAAGAGGTTAAAGATTTGGGGCCTCTCACTTTCTGGAAACCTTATCCCCTGTGGAGTATCAAGTTGGATGCTTTTAATTAACACTTCTGAATGCAGCTAGTTAGCAGAATTCCTGGTCTTCCTGGTGCTAGTGGCTGGATTTTACACCGTTTATTCTACGTAAATCAAAGCAAATAAACTCTAGAAAGCAGAACTAAACCATCAAACTACTACATCAAACTGCCCGTTCTCCCAGCTTTTTCAGAACACACCTCAAAGAAAGGATTTCATTTTTCTTTGATACTCAACTAGAATTCCGGTTTTTAACATACCATCATTCTGTCCACTTACCTTTATCCTTCTAATTAAGAACAGATTACAAAGGTAATTATCACAGGCTATTTAATTCACACTAGCATAATTCAGCGGGCGGGATGAAAACTCCCTCTTAAATGCAGAACTAGTAATCCCTGGGTAAAGTCCACAGCTCGTTCTGTCAGGCTTGTTCTGCAGAACGAGCTGATGAGCCAGTTCCATGGAGCATTTCAGAAGTTTCAGGACTGGTAACATGAGTGAGAACAACTGAAAAACTGACAGTCAAACACCAGGGTAGCAAATGCTGGAGTAGCCTGGTAGGTGCAAAATGCTGGAGTAACCTGGAGGGTGCAAAAGCAGAGCAGGTGACATCCTAACACAGTATAAGCAGGTTTCCTCTCATGTTTTTTCAGGTCTCCCATCTCCAAATTCCTTTAACAGTTAAGCAACCAGCCTTTGTAACAGTACTTCATATCCAAAAAACCCGTGAGACTACAAGTTTATAACCCAAACTTTCAGAATATGGGTATTTTAACATCATCTTTAAAATATCCTGTCCAAAGCCCTCTCTCACATCATTGTGTCTGATTGTCCTGCTCTTTCCTACTAAAATCCAATCTCTTGCCAAAAAAAAAACAAACCCAAAAGCCTTGGAAAGCAGAACCCAAGCAGCTCAATAACGAAATTCAACATGGCTCCGAGTTCTTTCTAACTTCTCCTAAGAGGGATGTTTTGTATCCATCCTTCCGTGCTCCACCACGCTGTGCAAGACATTTAGGAATGGAATTCAAGTGACAAGAGCTGAAGCAGGGGTACACTGTGTATGGCGAATTTCTACATGCTTTGTGCAAAACACAACTTTTTTCCCCCAAGTTTCTTATGTTCGCTTGACGGATGCATTTTGTTCATTCAGCCGTGCTTGGACATTTCAAAGAACAAAAGCTGGATCCTTCAGCCTAGGTTTCATCGCTTCCTCCTCAAGCTCCCACAAACAATAGCACAGGGAAGAAGGGTTTCACACGCACCCCCGTGCAAAATCCAGAATCCACCACGATTCTTTGCAAATCACGCGCACAGACGCCAGCATTTTCCCACAGCTCAACCCTGCAGTCTACAAAGTGAATTCCTCAAGGGGCAAAGCAGCCCCAGCGACCAGGGCTCCCAGCCCAGAGCCCGCAGGAATAAGCCTGGTTTCCGCCTGCTATTCCAGCCCCGATTCCAGGGCAGAACGAGGAGAAACACGATCTATTCATGACTCACTGGCTCACGTGGTCATGATTCCTGAAGGAAGAAGCAAACGCTACGGTTCGAACACAAACCCAGGCTAAATATATGCCTCGAATGTATGCGCTCCCCATCGCTGCTATGACTAATCGGCACACACATCATCCTACCCAGCACCTTTAGCGGCACCCTCGGCAGCTCCCCGCTGCCCGGGCCTAGGGACGAGCTCCGGGCAGCAGCGGCAGCAGCCGCGGCTCGGGCCGCAGGTGAGGGGAGCCCGGCAGCAGCTCCGGGCTGGCGGGCGCCGCACGGCCCGAGCCCGGCACCGAGGGCTCTGCCCCGCCGCTGTGGGGAGCCCCCGCCGCAGACGCTTCCCCGCAAGTTCCCAGCTCTGGAGTTGAAATAAAATTTTTTTTAAAAAGGAAAAAAAGGACACCGCGCGGCGTCCGCCTCCCTGCGCGGAGCCCGCGGCCCGGCTCCCCCTCAGCCCCGCCGCGCTTACGCTGCCTCTGCCGCCGCCTCCTCCTCCTCGGCGCTGGCTCCCCGCCGGTGCTTCCCGGGCTGGCGGCGGCCGCTGCTGCTGCAATTTCCGCTTCTCCCGAGCTCCCACTTCCTCTTCCCGGCTCCAGGTGGGAGCGGGACGCGCTGCGCTCCGCCCCGCCGGGAGGGGCCGCGCCGGCCCGGCCCGGCCCGGGAGCGGCGCCGCCGCTGGGAGCCTGCGGGGCTCCGAGCCGCTCTGATAACAATAAACATTTATTTCTGGAGCCGCTCCATCCCTCGTTTCTTTCAGCCGCTCCAAAAATGCACCGTCAGGAGTTTTTAAATGGCCACAGGGGAGTTGTTGGTGCCGTTTTGAACGTACTTTTTTTTTCTTTTTTTTTTTTTTTAATTTTAATGCTCACTTTTGCACCGTCATGTTTTGGAAATCGCATCTACTCCGTCCTCTCAGGGGTTTCCGTCACTTTTTATCAGGTTCCCCCGCGGCTGGGATCCCCCCAGGGGATCCAAATGAAACGGATGCTAAAATGGAAAAAACGGGGTTTTAAAACACTCGTAGGAGTTACTGGTTTGCGCCCGCTGTTTGAGTCTTCCAGAGCAGGGAAAGGCACCAAAGAACGCCATTTCTAGCGAAAAACATTGCAAATAAACACACAAATTCAAGCTGCAATAAAGGGCAAGATAAACAAAAAATCCAGGTGAACACAAACACAATTCCAAATGTAGCCAGTTCACGGTATAAATAGGCTCAGTTACGTTCTCCTGGATTAAATATAGTGCGATTTACCCCAAAAAGTGAATACAGCATATTTGAAAAACTGGGCTAAACTTATTCTCAGGAAGCTGTGCAGAGAACCTTGATCCTTTGGGCATTACTTCTGGCTCTTTCTGTGTCCTTTCGCAGTCTTCACTTGTCCCTCCATGTACAGGGAGGAAATCCAACCACATTTATGTATCACTTGTCACCCACCTGTTCCAACATCCCGTATAAAACCAAAAGGTACTGCTACCTGAATTAACTACAACTGCCCTTTCCCCCTACTATTAACAAAAAAATTAATAAAATGGAGAATAACTTGTGCACCAAAGCTACAACCCTGACAATGGGATGTGAAAAACTTCCCTTTTAAAGGCAAAGTGACTCTTTAGTTTCTTTAAAAAGTACCACCCCCAAACATACAGCGCCGATTTTTATTTACCTGAAAATTAACTTTGCTGCCCCTCCCTCTCAATCTTTAGCCTACCAAGTTCCAAAAATGCATTCTGCTTTGGACTACTTTACCTGTTCTCCAAATCTCGGCATGATAAATCACTACCGTCCACAAAACGCTGCTAAAGCCACTTCCTGTCCTTTAATTCTACAGCAGTTTGAAAGACAAAACATCTGTTTTGAGATTCCCTGTCCTTCAAACACGCAAAAATCGCAAGTTTAGAGTTCACTCAGACATTTCTGAAGCATGCAGACAGGATGCGTAGTTTGATTTTTACAGCCCTCCTTCCAACTAAAGCCTTTAAAGACATCTGGCAATTTTTCCAAAACGTTGCATTTAATCAAGTGTTATCTAAAGATCACTGTAACAGACCCAGGTGTCTTTTCCACACGCACGGTTTTCTTTCTGCAGGGTGCGTGGGAGTCACTGAAATGGAGCGAGACACGTTTTTCTGGATTTCTCCAGCACAGCTCTGCTGCGTAACTCAGAAGGAAGTCACCACACAGTTTTGCCAGTTCGTGAAAGCTTTCGCCATTTCACTCATTTATTCTACCTCTCGTGTCAGTTCCATTGTTCCACAACAGTTAAGGTTTTACAGCCTCAAAGTAATAAACGCATTTTCTGTTCACATTTTACAAGTCTACCCCGCACTGGTTTCACTTTTGAGAAGCAACAATACATGACTTTGAACACCTACTAGCACATCAGTGACCAGCAACGCCTAGGCAAGGTTTCTCTAAACAGCAACGTTTTCTGAGCAGTGAGTCAGGATTTCCTTCCGCAGCTTCATTTCAGTTTTTTTCTAGAAAGATAGATTCTCTGAGAATATAAAAGAGACTGCGAACCAACAGACAGCAACTGGTACAGACAAGCCAGACAAACAGAGATGTGTTACTGAACAGGGTTTAGAGCATCCAGGGCAGTGTTTCTCCAGGCGTCCCACATCCTGCTGTTGAGGACAAGATGAAATACGCTTCACTACTGCTTCCAGCATTCTGCAACTTTATCCTTCTGTCTTCTGCTCAGAGAAATGGTTTACAAATATACCAAAATCGACGTGAACAGCCCTAGAGTGTGATCCCAATTTTGCACTGGTTCCCTCGACTCCTATATTTCTCCCCAAATATCACTATGGTCATGATCTCATTTTATTACCAAAGCAACTGCTGCTGCTGTCTAGAACAGCACTTCCACCTTCAGCACGTGGATCAGAATACACTGAAGTTGTGTGACAGGTCCGGTTTATTATTTTAAAAAGCAAATCATAGCTCTAACTATGAGTAGAAGTAGGCAATAAAGCGTTTTTTTTTCCAGAAAACTGATATTAACGCATGTGAAACTGAACAATTCCAAAGAAAATGTCACATGGAGCAGAATATTTTTGTTACTGGAGAAAGGTCATCATTTGAAACCAGATCTACAGGGCAGCAAACAATCATTAAGATGCTTTATTGACAATATCCACTCACTGCAAAAGTTTCTGCCTGCATACAATTAGATCTTAGCTTTTCCATAGTGTTTTATTGGCAGTGGAAAATGCATCAGTACTTTATTGAAAGAAAGCAATAAATAATACTGTGATAAAAATAGTTCAAAAGTAGACTGTACATATTGTTACATAATCTGAAAATACACAAAAGATTAATAGAAAAACAGAACAGTAACAATGAATTTCAGTTTTACAAGCAAGTTAAAAGTGGAAAACAAAATAAGAAAAAAGACATGCTATATATATCGTTGCGTAATAAATAATGCACCATCTGAACAGATCCTTGCTGGCTTTTTAATGTGCCATTTACAAGTGTCAGATACATTTTCTACTCATACAGTCCAAAATGGCTACAACCATCAAAATTAAAGTCCAGACAAGTCTTTAGAACAAGTTTACAAAACACATAGGATGACTTACATAAGAAAAGTAAGGCCTTTATTAGGATGCACTGCTTTAGTTTTCAGCCCATGGTACCTTCATCTTTCACTACTCACTGGACAGGAGGCTGCAGTGCTTTAGGATTGGTCCATTAAAACTGGTTCCACCAGCATCTTTCCACCAAGTGTTTTCAAGCAAAAAGGTCTAGGACAAAAAAAAACCCCCTCTCTGCGGCCTGTGGCTCACGACCAGGAATCATTATGAAGTCTATCTTCCTCAGGTAAGGAAAAGCAAAAATAAAAACAGTCCTTGGTTTATGGCTTGTTTTCAGTCACTGCGAAGAGCCGCGATACCAACACAGCACGGGGCGTTAGGGCTGAGGCCATCGCTCCTACAGCGTGTCCCGCAGGGTTAAGAGTTCCTCCCAGCTTTTCAAACAAGTTCTACTTTAAATAAAGACAAATTGCCACTATTTGCCACATCCTCTGTGTGGAAAGGTACAGCTCTGAGAAGAACAACACTCGGGTACCGTCCCTCCTACGTCAACAAAGGCTCGCCTGAAAAAAAGCTGGACTTTGTTTTCAGATCTAAGCTAAGAGCTCCAAAAGACAAAATATATACTGCTCGGTGTCATGATACTTTTACAAAGGTATTAAAATCCTTTTCACCTTCGGTTTCATTATTAAAAAACAATGATAATTACAGTAACTGCATAATTTACAAAAACCCTATATTGCTCATAGGGACATATACGTACAAGCATTACAGTACATTCAGTTGGAAAGACTAAAATTAGAATAAAAAATCAGCAATGATTTGATTTGTAGACTGAATAGAAACAGAAAAAGTAAGTAACTATATAAATGAGAAGTCACATAAATATAAGAAACATTTAGATTCTAAAATATTTTCTCTATAGTACTCATGAATTTATTTGCTAATTAAAAACTCTGTAATAAAATATCTCAAAGTGTCCATTTAACAAGTATTAACAGGTTAAGGGTTCCAAATGTTCAAAATGCTGCATATCACCGGTAGAAATAGTGTGGGTAAACTGTAAAAGCAACAAACAGAAACAACACACAAAAAGAAAAGAACACAAAAGATTCCATTAGCAGTTTTTAACCAACATTTCATTCCAAGATTCTCACAAACAGCTCAGCAGTGCAGCAGTCATGCACTGAATTACTGCCATGCCACGTTGGATATAATTTTACTGCCTCCTGCAATCTCCAGCTGCAGTGCAAAGTAAAGCAATGAGGGCAAATATTTCTGCCTCGAGGATTTCCATCCCACGTCATCTGACTACAGAAAATCCTGAACCAGCTAGGAGAATCTAGGGGAGAGGAGACTTAAAACTTCAGTTCCTTGCAACTAAAAATACTTTAAAAGAGCCCCTGAGATTATGAACTGACACACTCACATGGTCTGAGTTGCTATGTGCAAGAATTTCCCCTCTCAGCATTTCATATGTAAGAACTCTTTAGAACTCAACTCATACATGCAAAAAGGTTCTGAATTTGAAGGAGCAAATATGTGAGTTGGAAGGGATGCTACCAGTAAGAAGAAAAGCTGCAAGCAGGAAAGACAGACAATCTACAGTCCATGAAAGATACCAGTGAGAGGGAAAGATTCACTGCATTGATTTTTTAAAATCCATTATAGTTAAAAAAAAAAGGTCAGTTTTCTGACTTGCTTGCAAAATGAGAGAAGTACTGTGCCATGAGAAAATAGAGCAGAGGCTGCTGCTCCAGATCCTGAAGAAAAGACAGGACTACAGATCTTTCACAAGCCAGAATACATGGATTTCGTGTTAAAACGCATCAAGCTGCTTTTTATCAGCAGCACTGCTCCCAGCTCCCCAAATTTAGGCTGCAGGTAGCTAAATCCAGCCAGCCTAAGCAATCACAGTGCCATGGAGTGTCCAGGAACTGGGAGACTGCAGTTATCCCTGGAACAATCCAGTACTGAAGCAGGTTTTAGTGGGACAACTCTGACCAAGCAAAGACTCTGAGAGTTCAACAATCTGAGCTGCAGTGTCACGCACTGGATTGCTTTCTTCCCTTTCCATCCCTATTTTATTCTCTTCCCCTCTCCCCACTTCCACTAGCTGTGTTTCATCCCACCTTTGATTTCAACACTTTCTACAGAGCTATTTAGCACAGGTCCTTTTGGAGGCTGTTTAAAAACCCTCACAAGAATATACAGTACTGACAAAGCCCAGTATTTAAACAGTCTTTGTTGTAGGAAATAAACTGGATTTTCAATATAACGACCTACCCTGAAAACCTGGACAGTTTCCTAAGTGTGTAAAATCACTGTAGTGAAATCCCTGCTGTTTTATTTCAGAAGTAGCTGCTTTAGTGTTATTCCTATCAGCTTTACTCACCAGGAGAAGGCTTTAACAGGAGTAGGTCCTTACTGTAGCAGAATCCAATCTTTGTGTTCCTGATACACTGCCTATTCCAAGAAGCATGGAAAGACATGCAGAACACAGCATGCATGTTAGTTTTCAAAACAAAAAAAAAAAACCTCTCCACAGCAATGGTGATTACAGCTTTGGTACTCACCCAGCTCTAAGATTACAAGTTAGAAAAGCAGGATTTATTTTACAGTTTGTATATTAACCATTTCTTGTTCCAGGGGCTAACAAAAAGAATTCTAAAAAAGAAATCTGCGTGCCAACTAGCACCCAGAAATTGGCAAAGATGATTTCGTGTTATTTACTGCTTTATGTAGCTCGTAAATGTTTAATATTTAAAAAAGAAAGTGGTTTTACATGGTAAAGACTTACTTTCATTTACAGATTTTTCCACATGAATTCTGGAAAATATTTTGTGCTAGTGACAGTATCTAAAATTTGGAAGAGCTTACTGAGAGTAGCATCAGATGCAAAAATTGGTTTTTGGAGCCTTATGAATAAATAAGAGTTTTCAGAACTTGAGGCAACTCTGACAGATTGTGTTCTCACCCTGTTCCAATGGAAAACATTTTCTATTTGTTTCTATTTTTGTACACTAAATTCAAGGCAAAGTTTATTCTTATGTTGCTACAGAGATGCTTTTTAAACAGACAAGATCCCTCATGTGACAGGTGATCAACTTCCACTTCCAGATGGGATTTTTGGGGTCTGCTTTTGTTGGTCTGGGTTTTTAAAATTCATATCTGTGTGCACACACATACACAAAGATCATTAAGTACACAGCAGTGAATGAAACTGATTTCAAGTATGGTCAATATTGAAGTGACCACTGCAGGGCGGGTAATGCACCTGTTACTCAAGTTTTACTAATCTCAATTATCTGAGGGGGTTTAATCATATCATTTTTGAATGCATTTTATTGCATGTCAGAGGTGGGGCTCAAATTGGTCTAATTGCTGCTAATTATAAATTATGCATCACATGATTAAGAGACTTCTACTAAGCTGTCGTTTTATTTTCCTACTTTAAATTACATCTATTTCTAGCTATGATTCTCATTTTGTTACTCCAGTGATGTAAAAAACAAACTCCACCTCTAGTACAGCTTCCTGAAATGACAAAGCACCCTATGGTTAAACACAGTGTTATAAATACAACCATGCACAAGGCAAATGCTTTTATGCAGCAAAAAAGTCATTTGAACTTAATTCCCCTGGAGTCTCAGGCAAAAAAAAAAAAGCACATCATGCTTAAAATTATACAAAATCAATACCATCAATCTGCATCTTCTTTGGCTGCATAGAGGGTGAAGACATTGAGGTTGTAACTCTGAAATTTGCAGGAAGGGTCTCTGCTGATCCAGCAGCTAAACCTCTTATGTCCTTTGGTCTAAACTTCTTTCTCCACGAAGGTGCTCTCCTAAAGCTCTTATCATCATCCTGTCATATTGACAAACAACATTAGCAGTGCAAAAAGAGTGGGATTGTTACTGACATTAAAAGGATTACTGACAAATTCAAGTAAATGTATCCCCACTGAAGGAGGTGATAGTGAGGAAATAAAAAGTGTATTGAATACTGCATTGCCAAGCAGGGTTTTCCTTAAGCACTTGGGTAAATGTAACTTAATTACCCAAGTGCATTTTCCTTCCCCCATTGATACATCTACATCTTCCAAGCAATATTCCCACCTCAGAAATATAGTGCTGCACTTACTAAATACAGTTTAAGCCCCACTTCCAAACACATCTTTATCAGATAAAGTATTGTGTCAGTGCAAATATTCCCACTGAGCAGCTCCATTTGCCGGCTTCCCATTTAGAAACAGTTCAATCCTCTGAATGCTGTTTTACCTCAGATTTATTCCCTTGTACAATTAGGAGAGAAGTGTCTACATTATTTGAAGAGACCTTCATGATCAAACTGCCCTGTGCCACTAGAACAGAGCAAACATCTGTTCCCTCAAAGCTCCTTTTGCAGTTTGAAATCTCCAAGAAAAATACTTCAGAAAACCACCTCGCTGCTTTCTGATGGGTTATAAAACCTTGGTAGGGATGCATGTGGGAACAGAGCTGTCAGGAGCTTCCCCTTCCCCTGTCCCCTTCCTCATCCCAGCAGCAATGGTTTTGAGACTGGTTTCCTGAGCTGGTTAACCACAGAAGGGTTTTGCCACTTCAGCCTTAATCTGAACCACTTTTGCCTACGTGTGCTGCCACATCAACTCCCATCAGCACCAAAGATGAGGCAGCACAGAGTTAATTAAGACTCTCCTGGGAAAGTAACACCACTGTGAATCTGTTCCCAGAGCAACTTTAAAGGTTAAAGATGGAACACTCTCTCCTCTGTGCTGTGGGTGCACAAAACAGCCTCACACTTGGAGAGTTTTAAACTCATTTCAGGGCAGTTTATACAGTAAGATCACAGGCTGCCCAACAGAAATTACTGATCTTCTGCACCAGTATGAATCAAAATTAACACAAGATTACTTAAAAACCCCTTGAAGCTCTTTGAAATACTGCTCTTTAGGATGAAGTGCCTTTCTCTGTCACAGCTTGTTCATCTGCAACGCGAGTCACTCATTTTCCCATATTTTAGATAAAGAGGATTCAGCCCAAAGTGCTGCTATTAGAAATAAACCACATGAGCTACAAAACCAAACTTGCAAATCTTCCCAGTATTTTAATATTCAAAGTCATCTTACAAAATACACAAACCCTGCTGTATTTAGAAACCCTCAGAGACAAGGAGTTTCAAGTTAAGGTTTCTGTCACTATTCTGTCAAAAGCTTCAAGAGGTTCAAGATAAATTCTTTCACTGAGCAGTTCTGATAAAGGTTCCAGGGCCATAAAATGGGTCAACAACTCGACTAACTTACTTCATCAAGTCTTCTGTCAGTGCCCATAGCAAGGAGGTTATTGAATTCCCTCTCCAGAACAGCACGAGCCTGAAATTTGTGGTATGAAAGAAATGGAAGTTAATTACAAAAGATTAGTAATTAGTAACCTATAATGATCTCAAAAACTTAATAGGACCCAAATTGTTTAATGCTTTCTTATCAGGTTAATAAACATACTTCATAGTTGAAAAGTCAGTACTTGAAAAGTTGCAGTTTAATTTGTAACTTATTAAAAATTTAAGGAAGACTTAACAGCTCTCCTTTAGTTGCAACATGAAAGTTCATCTGCCTCAAACTTAATTATTTCAGAGTACAAACTGGCAAACAACAAAACTGATGAGTTTCACACTACTATTGTGAAGATGGGCTGTGAGGAAAATATTCAAACCATTTTTTTTCTCAAGCAAATTTACCAATGAGAATTTTTATAAACAACTAGAAAACTATTAGAAAAGCAAGATTTTAAGTTTTTCTCTTGTGCGACAACAGACAACTTTGCATTGCTGAATTTTCTGGATGCTCTTAACTGCGAAAAAAAGCCATCAGCTCCATTTTTAACCTTCCTAGAGGGGAGAACATCCCCAGGAGGCCTGAAGTGCCTGGTCCTTGCTTACCTGTGTGTTTTGAGTGGGGATTTGCAGCAGGAGAGCTAACGCATTGTAATCAAAGGATTCGTCTAAGGCCACAAGTGCACCGTGAACTCCGCTCTCGATCAGGTTATTGGCGTACTCCTTAAGGCCGATGGACACGACCCAGTGGATCATCCTCTCATTGCTCCACACAAGGACATCTAGGGAGGCAAAACCACAGTGCCAGAGTCATTACAACACCACTTCTCTCAACAGAGTCATCCACAGTCAGGAACTGCATGATTGGATTGGAGTGGAGTGGAATGTAAACATATTAGAAGTCTGCTGGAAGATGTTTCACACCGTAACAGTTTAGACTTAAATATTCCAAGGAGCAATTCCCTAGAGGCAAGAGAGGCACCCATTCCATTTGGGAGGCTAAAAACAACCTGCCAGCCACAACCCTGGCTGGTTTGCTGCCAGTTAGTTGTGACTGCTGGGAATGATCTCAGCCTCAATTAGCAAATTAACCACCAAAAGCTTTCAATGCTTTAAAAGGAAAGGGAAAGAGCAGGCACGGAACCTTCTTAGCAAGTTTTTAGACTCAGGTATCAGAAAATACTTCTGATATTAGGCAAGGAACGGAATTTCTATGGGAAATCTTGGAAAACCATGAATTCCCACCCTGCTCTCTCTTCTTCCTTCTCTCTTGTTCAGTAATCACCATGAATCTGGAAGATACAAATACCTAAGTCACTGGGATATTTTTTCATCAACTGCTAGGTAATAAAAATTACCCGGCACAAGCAACAATAAAATCATGCAGATGTAAAATTATGTCAAAACAGGGGGAGAGGAGAAAATAAGGAAGGTCCCCTTCCCAACATGTTCTTAACTGTCATTCTCTTAAAACATTTAGTTTCAAACTTCAGAGCAGTATGAGTTTCAAAAATGTTCACATTTGTAGCACACGTAAAAGATTTAATGATGTGTTTTATCATTCAGTGTTCAGTGCCTACATCCAGACATGCCTTGTGCATTTAACACTTGGTATTTTATAAATGATTCCTTCCACTAAAGCCTTTTCTTTGTTCATGAATTTTTGAGGCTGATCAGTGAAACCATGGTAGAATCAGACTGAGGTGAAGACAATGCACTAACCCTTAATTTCATTCTGGCTTTCTTCTCTTTTTCTTTCCAGTTCTTTTCGGTCATAATTCAGTCTTCGGAGGCACATAATTCCACACTGAAAACTGTTTCTGTTTGGACCAGATGGAAAAAAAAAAAATTGAAACAAATCTTTAGAGATAAAGGAAACACTTCCTGGGGGTGAGGTCTCCAACTTCAACCTCTTTACCTGTGGAAGCTGTCCACCATTTTCAGCTGGCCACGCAGGTCTTTTTTAGTCAGGTGATCCAGCATCCGAGCATCCACCAGACATTCCATGAAGTAGCTGCGGTACTGAGGGAGCCCCAGGCTCGGGAGCCACTCGTTGCCAATCCACTCGTGGTTCATGTCACCATAGGCTAATGTCTGGTTTGGGAAAAGAAAATTGAGGAACGAGCTTATTGAAACGAGAAATGGAAAAAGAAAAGCTGTTTTAGACAGCCTATTTTAAAGAAATTACTTATTTAGTTCTTGGCTTGTAAAGATGAGCACATCAGAGTACTTAATACTAGGTGTATGTTTTCCAAAGTCACCCTCGTGGAGAAAAGCAAATTCAGCTATTCAGATCAGCAAGTAAAACTGCCCCAATTTATATCAAGAAATAGCATGACAAAATATGCAAGAGCTAATAAAATTTTTAAAAAGACTAATCTACACAGTTGGATAGCAAAAGCTATAGAATTTCATTGTGTTGAGATGTTGCAAATACTCTCTCAAAAACTGAGGGCAATCTTATTTTTCATGTGACTTTATAAAGAAAAGGTATCAGAAAAAGAACTGTAGGCCTTTTTTAATGCAGTTAGCTATTTCCAGAAACTGATAAAACCCTGCTGCTGAAGAACAAGTCATTTTAAATGCTACTCCTTATGCTAAAAGAGACTTTTCTCATTACAGTTTTTATCTGCAAATCACCAGGCATTTTTTCACAGAAAACATCTATAAAGATAAGAGTTTGTAACTGCCTATCTAATCACTCCTTGGGCAACAAAACCCAGAAGCTCCTTTTTTCCAAAGTGTAATAATTCAGATTTTTCTGTTAAAAGTCAAAAGCTTTATTTCTCCTCTAGAGGAAGGACATTTCAGAAAGGAGCAAGGCCACAGGGAAATGCACCTCTCCAAGCCATGAGGAGGAGGTGGAAGCTCCTTACTCTGGGCTTATTATCACTGTCAATCAGCAAATGAGTAGCTGAGATGTAGTTAATGGGACTTAAACCAGGTTTAAGCTGGAGGGCAGCCAAGCAAGAAGAGCCTGTATTGTCCAAAGATATGGATCACGGGTAAATCCCAAGTTTTGTTTATATCCCTGTATAAATACTCAGCTACATCAATGCCTGAAAATACAATTAGGACTTGCCACCACTTTAAGGCAAAACAATTAATCAAGGGGGATTACAGAATTAGTGCATAGGAATCTACTTAGCCATCCAGTCCCTGGGTGTCTTGTGGCACACCTGGAAGGGTGGCTGGGTTAGACAGGGACTTTCTGCACAGAGCAGATATTCCTCTTGGATTCTGGCTTCCCCGGAGAGCCATCCCCCACCAAAACATTAAAATATTTAAATCACGTGTCTTTCCCAAGTGTGCATTGTACAGAGATAAGCCTGCAGTTTCCCCCTCCCCTGGCCACACCCAGAATCACTAAAAGCTGCTGCTCTAAAGGAAAAACAGATTCTTTCATGCTCTAATGATTGTGACAGTTACATACAGTCTATAATATCAGATAAAGTTTCCAACCTGAGCCCAGCTTCCCTCCTCATCTTCCTGTTAGGTGGTTAGGAAAGCAAAAGAACACACACACATTAGTGGTTAAGTTTAGTAAGGAGGTCAAAGTTACTGGTGCACTGCAAGACTCTAAATCTACTGCATACCAAAAAAATCTAGATAAAGCAAGCATCATGCAATGTAAAAAAATTATACACAAGGCACTAATTTTTGTATGAGAAGTTGCAAACCCCATCTACTGATTAAGTTTTCTGGAGAGAAGAAATTTCTGCACCAATAACTAAATTTGTCTATTTGTCAATCAAGTCAGAGCTCCATTTTACAGATTAGAGTTTTGTTTACAATCTTATCAACACTGATTTTTTTTTCCTCCCTTCTGGAAAAAAAAAAGCCATCAAGATGCAGATTACAAGGTTAATAATTAGAAGAAGCAATGATCCAGAATTTTAGTGCGTTAATTTGAAGAAAAAAAAAAAAAGAAAAAAAAAAGACCAAAAGGTACTTGATTCAAATGTTCAAGAAGTGGGAAAAGCACTCTAAGGAAGAGAAGTGGCAACACTGTAAACTAACCGTTTGTTGGGTGGCTGTAAGATTTTCCATCTCTTCATGTGTTACCCAGACATTTCCCGTGGTCTAATATGAGCCCACAGGGAATCAATCCCATCCAGTGAAAGGAAAGCAGTAACAAAGAGGAGAGGTTGCAGAACAGATAAGCAATCGGTACATGTAAGGAGCAGGCATGGGCAAAGCAATGGTCTCTAAGTCAGGTACAGCTACTGAAAGTCATGGCATGCAATAAAAGCCTACTCACAGGGATCAACTTCCTGCACAGATATTAACAAAACTGAGCATCACAAACAGCTTACGGGATTTAATCAGTGGGTAAACACTCAGCTCTGCTCTAATCTGAAAAATACATCCGTGGTCTAGCACATAACCCCCAGGAATAACTTTAGACTGCAATGCAGACAGGCTCATGAGAGAAAATTCCCACTAAGTGCCTAAATTTACTGTAGAGAGACAGGTGACTCCTAGTTTATGTCGCCTGAATTATTTGGTGTTAACGGCCCTACAGCTGCATTAAAAGAGCCTCCAACTATCCTACAAATTTCTGTATACACATGTATACTTCATCCGTATTTTAAATTCTCTGGAGGCCAAAAGATGAGGCGAATAACACATACTCCAAATATTTTGGATTACATACTTAGACTGAAATAAACTTCTCCTTTCCTCGAGAAAGAAAACTGCAGTTATTCCTTTAGTTAACCTCCATGAAAGGAAGGAACAGCCTATATTTAAATAATGCGTTCCTTTCCAAGAAATACTTAGTAAGAAGCTCAGTTCTAAGTTTACAGTCAAAATGTTGGGAATCTCTAGGTGCTTAATGCTGGGTGAGTTTCCTTACCGTCCTTGAGGTGGGAGGGGCAGAGGGGCTGGTTAGGGACATGATTTCCTGGATGGCCAGCCTGAGCTTGAGCCTGTGCAGGGGATTGCTGATGCCGATTTCCCGCTGGATTTCCGTGTCAGACAGGGCTGACATGATAGCACCGCTTTTCACGTTGGCTCGGCAGGCAGCGACGTACCAGGCTGGCATCCCCACCCACAGCTGCAACAGAGAAAAGGAAGTAAGCAGGATACGGCCAACATTCCTGCCTCCAAACCCTCACAGTCTTTACAAGTCTGTAGGTTGAGGGGGCTTTTTATTTATTTTGGGAGGCCCACTCACCTCCAGCCACACCACCACAGTGGGCCCATCCCACTGTGCGAAAGGCAAACCTTGTCTTCTGGCTTCCTCCAGCAACTCGTGCCTGCAATTACAGAAATGGTCCTTAGTTATAATGGACGTTACAACGTCAACACTGCACTCACTTCACTATCTTCCTTCCAGTAATTAACTCATTCCTTCCCCAGCCTTACACGACACACCCCCTCAGGCAGGAACGGCACACGAACAGGGACTGCGTGGGGATGAAGGCTGAGCTGGGCAGGAAATCCGAGAGCAGCAGAGATGTGGCTCTTGCCTTTCAGAACCTGGTGTCTGAAGCCACTACTGACACTCTACCCAACACTCCCAACCCAAAGTGGAGATGTCAGGCTTATTTGGCAATCAGATTCTCAGCTGCTGCAGTTTGCTGCTCAGCAAAGCTGAACCAAAGCAGTCATTTCTCCTCAGCACGTGCAGATTTGAAATCTGTGGCAAAACACGAGCACATCAGACACCCCTGTCCATCAGGGACCATTTCACTGGTGAACTCAGCCTGTCAGAACATCAGGCACAGCTTCACACAACCAGAGCTGCGTTTGGCAATTATATCCTGAAGGGCTGTGCACTGAAACTCAGCTTTCATCTCCCACAATGACACCATTTCCTTTGTTGTTCTGAAACAGAAGCGCCTGAAGTTTAATACTGACAATTCAGCTTCCAGAGACAATGGAAGACAAGGTCCCTATAAATAGCTGCCAAAAATGTTTGATAAACCAAAGGACAAAAATTATCACTGTGGGTATCAGCATGCAATGCTGCTTGGATATGCCTGGCTGAAAACATGGAGAAAGCCTAAAAAAAGCATTTTTTCACTGCCTTTGAAAGCCAGTTGTACATGGTTAAATCTCCACTCATTCTCCTTTGAAAATCTGAAAAGACAACTTCACCTAATTGGACTGGTTTTACTGTTCTTTATTCATGCCTGCAAGTGTAGAACTAAGATATGCAGCAATATTACAGATTCAAGATCCTACATTAGGTATTTACCATTTTCTTGCTATTTAAATCAAATAAAATCTCCTTGCCTTCTGAACTGTCTCACTGGATAGATCTAAGACGAAAACATTTTTAGAAGTTATAGGTATTCAAATACACAAGGCACCTGGAAGAGTGATTACTGACAGAAAAGGAGCTTTTTTGCTACTCCTACAAAATGGAAATGCAGCATTCAGCTCTTTCAGATATATCTGGGCTCCTCATGTTATATTGGTAGGTAAATAAATATTAAAAAGCAATCAATGAAGGAATAAATATACTAGCAACTGCTTTATCAGTAGATAGCACTTCTCCACCTGCACACCAATAAATTCCTATTGCTCTGGAAGAACCTCCCAGTAATTTATCCTAATTAAATGTGCTTCCCAGGAATGGGAAAAGGGGAGGAAGGAAGGGATTGCCAGACAACTGGTTACAAATAATCACTCTAAGTACCATTTTAGGATCCATCCATTAAGGTGGAACAGTGTTGAGGTGTCAGCAGCTCAACTGGTGAATTTCACTAACGAAGAAGACTGTAAAAGCTTAGACATATTTGTACACTTCACAAAGATACATATATTTCTAAATTGGGAATAAAGGATCAGCTATTTTCCTGCTACTGTGGAACGCATTACATTCATTCCACAAATAATTAGCCCTGAACACATTCAGTTCTGCTTCTCTTTGTTGTTTAAAGCTCTAAAAATTAGAAAAATAAATTAATAAGATACTATGAAACACTGCTCGGTAAGAACAGAATAAAGTGCTTAATACTGTATTTGCCAGAAAGGAACACAACATTTTTTCCAAGTACTTTAACTTCCAAATTGGTGTCTATGCCTTCCCCTTTGGTGGATGTATTCTGGGGAGTTCAGAGAATATCAGTGTCATTTCTAGTTGTTTTGTCAGTCTGATTGCCATTCATAGTAACCATGAAACAGCGAATCCTTTGGAGTAGGATACAAGGAATACATCAAAACTGTAAGGAGAGGTTAGGATGCAAACTTGAAACTCATGGTGCTATTGTAGGCAGAAAGTAATTGTGCGATGGAGAAAAACACACAGAAATAGAAACAAACAAAGAAAAAATGTTTATGAGATGACTTTATGCAGAAATTATTCAATGGATCCAAAGAGGAAAGCAACCATGAAGTGGAAAATTAATTGCAGAATTTGTTCATATGCAGTAAGAGATAAAAAACTTGCTTGCACAGGAAATCATTAACCCCAAAGCTCAAGATGCAGCCCAGACACAAAAACATCTCATAGGAAGAATTCAAAAGCAGCTGCTGTTTCATCTGCAAATGATGCATCAATGGTTTTTTTCCTATAGCAGAGAACTTCCCTTTTCCCACTATTCCCTTAAACTCCACCAAGACACTCGCTGCATTCCAGCAGTATGTGATCAGATCCCTGAAAGATCACAACTGCCAGGCTGAGTCTCACAGCCCAACCATTACACCAGTTAGGAAATGGGTGCAAAATCCAGCCCCATCTCTTCGTGAGGAAAAAAATATTGCAGCGTTGTCAGCAGTGTTAACAGGTGGTATAAACCTGGCCCTGTGAAGGATAAACAAATACCAAATGAGTAGCTGGCTACTGGAATAGCTCCTAGGTGACAAAACCAAGGGATAGATGTCTGGAGACTTAATAAAAAACCTGGCTCAGCTTCCCTTGGAACGGGAGCCCAAACATGCTGCTGCAAGGGGGGGAAGGCTTCTTGTTAGACACATTCCAGAGGCATCTCAGAGCAGCTGGGGAGGACAAAAGCTGTGGTCATAGGGGGTGAGGAATGATGTCAAAGCTGCAGGTGGTGGCTGATGCAGCAGTGAGTGCACGACACCCTCCAGAGACCGTGTGAAGGATCTGTGCTCAGGAGGGCTCTTGGCAGGAGAGCACACGCTCGCCCCACGAGGAAAACAAAGCAGCCCCGAGCAACCTCACGCTGTCACTGGATTCAGACAGCATGGGAATGGATACATCCCCAGCTCGTAGCCAGAGGGGAAGGCTGTATCCCAGATTTCTTGGATGGAAGTGAAGAGGACTGATCTGGAAGAAGTTCAGAACACAGTAAACACTGCAGTGTGGGGAAGAGAGTGATACTGATGGAAGTGACAGAGCTCCAGGGTGTAAAAACTGAGAAGCAACAGTTGTAAAACATGAGATGGAAACAGGCAGAGCACCCGGGGAAAGTTAATATCCTTATTCTAGACTGAGTTCAGGGATGTAGTGAGTGTTTTGTGTGTGAGAGTTATCTTAAATTTAGGGTTGCCTTCCTTTTTGCTGAATACAGTACTAAGTTTGCTGTGCTGCACACAGAAAAGCACAAACACAGTTGTGGCAAACACGGTCACTACCACGGCTCACACAGAAGATGAACACAGCACTAAAAACAACTTAGGTTTAGTAAACACCAAACAGCAGCTTTACAGAAGTACATCTACCTTGGAAACACAACTACCTACTACTGCTAAACAACTTTCAAATCCCAGATTACAAAACTAATTTCATCTAAGAGGGTTTAATATTTCCACTATAAAAGCTCACACCATGCAAATTAAGACAAGACACCAAACTAGCTTTCACACTGAACTAGGTGACACTGGATTTATTTCAGCAACACATTTTTGTAATATGCTCTTTCAAATCTAGTATTTCCTCTCATGATTAGACTTTTTTGAAGACAGGATAGAGGTTTTAATATATTGCTAAAAAATCCAAACGAGATTTATCATACTTGCACAACAATCCTAATAAAATAAACACAAACTTACCCTGATTTTGCACTACCACATCAAATGGTAAACAAAAGGAAAATAAAATCATGAAGGACAAATATAAAACTAGGATTAAACTGAACTCAAAGGCATACAAAACCAGACAAATAATGTGTACTGTAATTTAATTCCGTAACTATAAATAGGTTTTTGTTAGCAGACACTGAACACTGCCGTCAGCCTGTTTGTGCACATGCAAGCAGAAACCAGAAAGATAAACGAGCAAATAGGGATTAGAGACAGCTATAAATAGAATGAGCTGTCGTTGTTCCAAGCATTCAGGTAGCTGGAATTCTTTTTGCTGAATACAAGGTTTTGTAAGCAAACAGCCAGAATTTGTTTTAACCCAGCCTCCTCCAATACCAAAGCGAAAGCAATTCAGAGCAGCTTTATGACTTTTTGATAAGGAGCATCTCAAGAAGGAAGCAAGGGATCTTTGACCCCTTGTGATAAAATTGCTTCCCATGTTCTGAACACCCCTCAGGATTCTGAAATAGCTGCATGAAAGCATCTTACTGGGATTTTTCAAATGACAGATTGAGATTGTATTCATTTAGTTGTGTGGTAGAGAACAGAAGGCTCCACGGAGACCTCAGAGCCCCCTCCAGTACCTAAAGGGGCTCTGGAAGAGATGGAGAGGGGGTTTTGAAGAGCTAGGGAAGGCAATTCCAAACTAAAAGTTTTCATTTGTTTAATATAGACAGCTGCCTTTTAAGTGACCTACAACATGCAGCCATAAATTACACTTTTAGTAATACCAGTAAATGTTTGAAAAGCAGAATGTTTACAAGAAAAGCCATGATTTATCTGCAACTGCACTTTTTGCATTTCTTAAAGCAAGACAGTATGGATTGTTTTACTTGAGAATGAAACTTGTGGCTGGTATTGAGAAATACCTATATTGCTCAAAGAACAGACCTTACCACATATTTAGATATGACCAGACTAAAACTATTTCTTCAACCAAGATGTGGTATGACTTTAAAGCACCGAAGAAAAGGGAAAATGCCAGATCTATAATAATGTATGATTGCCTTCAGTGTAGCAGTCTGAAGAAAAACAGCTGAGCCTTCTGTTATCCAAACAAACCCACATTCCATTCCGACTTTTCAAACCAACACACTGCTGGTTTTCATTAGCAGCCACCAGGCATTATTCTTATTAGTTAATAGAACTTAGGTACTGCAAGAAATCCCTCTCAAAGGGAAAATTAGCAGCCTTTCTTTTCAGCATTTACTGTCTGTCTGCAGAAGGCAAGGAAAGTCTGATCTTCATCAGTTTTTTGACAGCTGAACAGAACAAAGCAGCAGAAGTTTAAGGTATATGGCTCAGCATTGGGGGAAAAAATGCAAGGAATGCCTGATCCTACTTATATAAATATGAGTGTTTCCTGTACTGCCATATAAGCATGAAGTCAGGATTTCTACCAGTAGCAATATCTGTTTTTCACCTATGATTAGTCTTTGCTTCATCTGTTCTAAGTCTGGAAACAACAAAGCATGCAAACAGACTCAAAAGGTGAGCAGTAAACTAAAGATTTTCTGGGACAGAGTGATAAAATTCTCATGACTAGGAAAAGGCAACTGCATACAAGGTGACATAAAAAAGGAATTTAATTTCCTTTTTTAGGAATTTAATCACAATAGATTAAAAAAATAGAAGAAACCAGGGCTATATGGTGCAAGGAAGAAGATTTCAGCAGACAATGTTAAATAGAAGTGAAAAAATTAGTGAAGAGAGGAGCTGCCAGCAGCTGCAGCACAAAGGGACGGAGAAAGGAGCCAGCAAATTCTTACACAGGGATGTCTGCACGCAGCATCTCGTGCTTCCCTTCTGTCAATTCCTTCACACTCCGGAGCAAAGAACAGCCAAGGGCAACTTTGGGAAGTCTCCCATTTGAATTAAAGGGATTTATAATTGATTATATTTAATCCCTCCCAAAGACAGGTATTAAATATAATAAATTTGGGAGGGATTTGATAAGAGTCCACTTCTATCTCTGGATTTCTTTATTACAGCAGTCCAATAGTAAGTTTTCAGCTTAAATTCCTTTCAAACTTACCATGACCTACGCTGCTATTAATGTTCTGGAAAAATAGTAACAAAAAATAAATCTACAGAGGCTTATTACCCGTAGCACCATATTAGGCAAAAACACCCCAAAACCAAACTAAAAAATAAAACCACAGCATTTTTAAACAAAGCAGTACATGATTAACACAGGATGAAAAATATTTGATAACTTACTTCTTCTGCATTTTCCTGTTTTTCTCTGCCTGACCTCCGAGTTTGCTGAGACCTAATGCATCCTGAGAGGAACCATCTGCTTCTCCCATGCCACCTACAAGAAAACCCCAAACTCAAATCAGTCTCAATTCAATCCTCAGTAATATTACTGATCAGGAATGTGTAAAACCAACCCCCCAAGCCCATCTCTCTCGCTGTATAAGAAAAAGCAAACCAACCTTGTCCTAGACCTTCCTTGCTTGTTTGCCCAGGTCGTCCCTTTTCCTTCTTGCCAAACAGGCGGCCAATGGAGGATTTGATCCCCTTCTTTTTGGGGGCTTTGTGAAGGGAATCTTGGCTGCTGTTACTGCTACTAGGATTACTTGTTTGCCCATCCTGTGAACCTGTTGAACTGCACCAAAAAAAAAAAGAGTCATAAAGGAGCCCACATACAACAAATTCACCAGAGATAAGTTCTGTGCGAGTTACCCAAAGTTCAGTAACTCACTAATGACATTGAATTTCAGCTTTTATGAGTTATGTAAAGAAATGTTGACAGCACAAGTTCCTGACTGAAAGGGGCAGACAAAGTTTGAAATACTGGAGTGGAATCCATCTCAGATGCTTCGGGACTTTGAGAAAGAGTATCTGTCAATCAAAGTGATGGCAATTTTGCAAGCTATTTCTCAATTTATAGCTAAGTTACAACTTGAAGAGTTGAAAATTCCATTTTTCATTTCCCAAACATGAAGCAAACTCGGTGCAGACTTGGAGTGCCCAAAGAATTCCCATGAAGCCATTTCTAAGCATTAGCAAAATCTACATTCTTAACGTTTATGTAACACAGTCACCCATTTATGTGTTCACACTCCTGACAAATTTTGAGAAACACTTCCACACCCAGATTAAAATCCTCCAGGCTGACCAGCTCTGCAGTTTGGGGGTTTTCCTCTGATGCTGTGGAACACTGAGCTGCTGGTATGTTCTGAGTGATTCCCAGCTACTTACTTCCTAATGTCCCTGATATCTTCGTGGCTCACTGTATGCAGAGCTCCTTTCTGGACCCTGTCCAGGCGCAAAGACCGAGGTGAGGAAGGTGGTGATGTCTCACATTTGATGGTGGTTTTGTCGTCTCGTACCTCTTCTCTGGAAGCTGGAGACTAATGGGAAGGGAAGGAAAATTTCAGGGGCAGTGCTGAAACATGAAGGCAATACCAACGCTACAAAAAATAGTGGAAGGAAGAATCTTATTTCAGTGTTAAAGGATCACTCTTGCCCTTAGCATTCTGCAGTCGCCTATTTTCCCTTGATTTCTTTCTGAATTTCTCGTTACCTTCAGTGACAAACTATTAAATTCAGTCTTAGCTACTGAGACAAGAAAGTAGCACTTATCTTTTATTCATTTATAAGGCCAAGAACTAAAGTAATGCCTTCAGCACCATAAAATGAATATACCTGTCCCCGATTTAAGCAAGTGCAAAGACAGAAAAACTAAGAGACCTGTGAAAAGAATTATTAGCAAGATCACTGACTCTGTGAAGGCAGTTTCTACACACCTGTGGCTACAAAAGTTTGAGTAACACAAAGAGTAACTTGTGTGTGCACTGACAGCTTTTAAAATTAAGCAGTGAGACATGAAGATTGCAAAGCAGTGGTTGCAAACAGAAAGCAGCACAACAGTCCTCCACACCAGCAAAGACAGGCAAACAAACACAAAAACCCACAAAACAAACCCACACTTAGGCTAAAATGATAAACCATAATCTTGTTTTCTTACAGAGCTACCCTGTAAATGCTTTATGTTCCTGTTATCCACCAATGAGTTTGGGGACAGGGAGGGAGATGAAGGGGCACACCATGAAATAAACTCAAGATTTTTACCTTTCTACGGTGTTTCCTTAAATCACTAGGCTGACAGATGCATGCAAAGAAAAGAAATTTGGAAAAGCTGTATTTATTGTAAACTGTAGCACAGGCCGAGACAACTAGTACAGACAAAACATCTTGGGGAGAATATAAACAACAATTACAACAATGGCACAGAGAGGTACTGGGTATGAAGCACTCCTAAAATCACAGATTACTTAAATGTATCCCTGAAGTGAGGAAAAGGAAGCAAAAAATAAACACTGAAGAGTTGGTTATCTACTAAAGCACCAGGGATGTTTGAGTGTTCTGGGACTGTAGGCAGATTAGCACAAAATATGTGCAGCAAAAAACCCCCAGTGAAGCGCTTGGGGGTGCAAGGTGCTGCTTTGAAAAGGTGAGGACCTGCCTTGAACCTCCAGGTCAGCCACAGCAGCCTCAATAAATCATCTGCACTCGTCCCTCCTCACAGCCCAGGGATTCCTGCAGCTGTTTCCTACACTGCACAAAAAGCAGCCCATACTTTAATAATGTGAAAAAGTGCCAACAATAGCTCATTTCTGTACAGTAACAGGATTCTGTTCCTAGTGCTGGAATGTTTGAGGAGCAGAAATTCACCACCGCTTTTCTTTTATCCTCCATCCACTGTACCTCACTCCGCAGGGAGTGCTCACCTCTGCCAGTGCACAGAGCAAGGCAGCAAAACCCTGAGTTACAGGAACAGCTTATTCAGACTGATGCTGACAAAAGTTAAATTTAGATGATTTGTTTAATAGCTCTCATTATTTAAAGACTGCAACCAAAAATAAAGTCAGTCCCCTTTGAAGTGGGGCAGGGGGGAGGGATGTTGTTTCCCTCCCACAAAGGGCAACTTTTAATTGTTTTTGATTTAGAATACATGTAAATTTTGCAGCATTAATGTGGAAACCTTTGTTCAGTCTGACTGTAGAGTACCACATTATTAAATGAGAAGTTCACTGAATGACAGAAGGGACCTTTAAAGATGATCTAGTTCCTCCTCAGGTTCTTGACAAAGCACTGCAGACTCGTTTTACCCTTATTGGATCTTTCATCCATTAAATCTGATGAGCATAAAAATGAAAATGTTCACCACGTGGAATGAACTGCCCACAAGGACTGCTCAAGAGAGCTGCAGGCTTCACCATCTATCATGCTGATGCTTTTTAATCATGAGGGGCTTTCAGCTGACTGAGCTGCATAACCACTGGCATTAAGCTAATTTGCCTACATGATCAAAACCTAATGCAACTCTCTATTAAAACACTGGAAGATCCAGCAGCACTCACTCTAATAATTCATGATAGCTCTTCCAAAAGTTTCTAGAAAGCTCTTGTTCTGTAATTCTTGATTTCAAGCTTTCACAAGTCAGGTACGACACCCATCAAATACAACTGCAAACAACAGATCAAGTGACTTCGATGCACAATTATGATCTAAAGTGAACTTAATTACAGTTCACTTTTCTTCAGTAGCATTGGATTTCAGACAAGACCTATGCTCCTGATTTAGTTTTGGGGAAAAGAGCTACCTAAATTTGTATATGGTTTTCTGCATGAGAAGTATTTAGCTTAACTATTGTGAAATGATTGAAGATAAAACACTCTACATTCTGAATTTTGATAGCTTCTTTTAGAAGAAGACTGCTTGACATGGGATATATGGCTAGAGCTAGTACAATGATTTTTATTTTAATTCAAAGAAGGCAAAATTATTCCTTTTTGTGAAAAAAAAATAGACTTTTTGGTACAGGTACACATTAATTATAGAAAGCCAGCAAAATTACTTAGCTGAAACACTTGGTTTTAACTGTTCATTTTATTTAACATTTATGTAAAAAAAAGAAAGGGGGAAATTTGTATCTTATTTTTACAGATGTGTTCACATGCATAAAGCAGCTCCTAGAAGGATTAATCTTCCTAAGCAGTCATAGGAACGTCAAAAGAAGGAAAACATCTTTCTCTACTCACTGAACTCCTAAGACTAAACTACTTTACCACCTACAAGGTCTAAAAGATATTTCTTTTACCTATCAGGCTTTAATAGCCTAAACCAGGACACCAGCACTCATTAATATTCAAGCAGATACCATCCCAATCTTCAAGATTAATATGCAAATCACTTTTTAGCTGAGTGTTAAGTGGAATAGTGGACTGCTAAAAATAAAGTTTAAAGCGGAGGGAGAAAGTGGTTGAAAAGAAAACATTGTTTCTGCTAGAAAAAGGAGTCTGAAGAAAGACCATAACAACAGAAGGAATAAATACTTAGGCACGAGATGTTGACCAAATAATAGACTTGAGGTCTGAACGTTTTTCCTAATCATTATGTATCTTACACTTTTTATAGAAGTTGAAAGGAAGCGGTAGAAAAACCTAGAGAAAGGAAAAATACAGCTGAGTAAGCAGGAGAGGAAGGGGCAATCAAAAAAACCCATTTCCTAGAGAAAAGGAACGCCCTTGCGAGGAAACCGAAGGCCGCGGGTACCCACCAGCGTCATGATGCCCAGCCTGTCCACTTCCCGAGCCGGGCTGTGCGGGACGCGCCGGGGCGTGGAGCGGCCGCTGCCGGGCGGGGAGGAGCCGGCCAGGGCCCCGCCGGCGTAGGCGGGAGGGATGGAGCCCATGGAGCGGAACCGGCCGTGCGCCTCCAGGCTGCCGCTGCCCACCCTGCTCTCGATCTCCTCCGCGCGCTGCTCCGTGTTCTCCTTCTCCTCCTGGATCAGCCTGAGGGAAGAAGAGTCTCAGAGGAACGGGACATTCCAACGAGGGTGGCCTAGGTTACAATGCAAGGCGTAACCAAAAGTGTGTATTCTATTATCATCCTCACAAGCTGTTAAAGCAGGTGGGGCAGTGCTCATTATTTCATCCTTGATAACTCCCTCTGGGAGCTATCTCTGTTTAATGGGCTATCAAGGACCCGCCGCATGACTCACAGAATTACATCAGCCCATTGTGAGATGCTCCGCCCAGGGGGAGGAGCCAAGCATTCCCACCTGGATATAAGCTGGGGTTTGGAACAGCACAAGCAGCCCTGACCTACTGGGCTCCCAGAGGACAAGAGCTACACAACCACCACTGGACTTTCCGAGGAAGGTCCAGACCTTTTCTACAAGATCACCATTTCAACAGAGCCACTTCAAAGAGAACTGCAGCTCTCACCTGACTGGACTGCTACCACCACCCTGCCCGGCAGGGTGTCAGGTCATACCCTGACTCTGTCAGCTTAAATCAGTGTTTCTGTGTTATTGCTTTGTCATATGTACTAGTAAAGAACTGTTATTCCTTTTTCTCATATAATTGCCTGAAAGCCCCTTAATTTCAGAATTGTAATACTTTGGAGAAAAGGGGCTTACATTTTCCATCCCAGGGGAGGCTCCTGCCTTCCTTGGCAAACACTGTCTTTCAAACCAAGACAAAGGGCCACACCAACAGAATGGGGCCTTGAAAGAAGCAGCACTTAGCAGAAAAACATGGGAAAATTACCATTTTCCGAGTTATTCTTATCAAAAGCTCCACAGCAGACAGGCCATACCTGATCTCTTTGTTGATTGCATCCAGCTGTTCCTGCAGCATTATGGCCAGAGTCTGAGCATCAGCCTGACCGCTTGGTGACAGCAGATCAACTGAGCTGAAAATGGTCTCCCTGTCATCCTCCACATCAGACACATCCACATCACTCTCAAACGCTTGTGCCACGTTGGCCAACACACTGGCTTGCTGGGCCCGCTCCCAATCCTGCTCATTCAGGGTCTGAACCTACAAGAATCCATAAATAAAAATAAATCCAAGCTCAAACGGGAAAAACATGACATCTCTACTGCTTATCAAGATGTTTAAAATAATTTATGTAAGTCCACTTACATGCTGAACGCATCCATCAAGACAGCAATGTTTAGAGAAATGTAAAAAAAAAAAGCTATAATGTAGGAAACTTTTAAATATCATTTAACTGGAAGATGCAAAACAGGCTCATTCAGTCAGTTATAACATCACATATTTTGGCTAGAAACGCTTTTCATTACAGTAGAATTTTGCTATCGATTCCATGGGAACTATGGAATCAGTTTTATGTAATGAGTACTTATGTGTCCTGAAAGGAAATTGGAACTGCTTGCAGAACAGTAACATGTTAGATTAGAGTACAGACACAAAAGTAGAACTGCTTCAAGCTGTATTTAAAGGCTTATCAAAATTAAAAACAAAAACAAAAATTTAAAAAAAAAGAAAACTGGAGTTTAAAACCATAATCTTGCAACTATTTGCTAACAATTAAAAAAGACCAGCAGCTGGTCGTGAGTTGGTAACACAGGACCTATAAAATCCAGGAGTTCATTGCCGGGTACTCCCAATTCTCAAACCTCCTCGCAGCTGATTAGCCTCACGCACTGAGCAAACCAGTTCTGCTGTCAGTGTTGTTTGTATTTTCCCTCCTTACCTTTGAGGGCTCGTCCCTGAGAGCAGCCAGACGGCCCTTCTGGGGCCGCCTCAGCACGGAGGAGGTGCCATACGAGTCCGAGTGACTGTCCCCCACCGAGGAGGACGGCACGGGGAATCTGAAATCCGGCCTGCTGCAACACAGAACAAATATTCCATCCTTACAAAGGGAGGAAGAAACCAAAAAAGTCCCCCAAAGGATTCCTCTTGTCCCACCACTGTTTTTAAGCAGTATAAAAATTGTTTTGTGTGCTCTATAAAAATGAATTTTATAGCTATGACTACAATATTTGCACTTATAATAGACAAATGGTATTTAGCATAATGACTTAAATGAAAATAGGAAAAAATCCAACTACTGCTGGTACCTATGATGAAGTGATGTGGCTCTGAGTCTCACTTGGTCATTTTCAGCCCTTAATGCATCAACATTTAATACAAGTTGATCCTGGAAAAAGAAATAGAAAAAAAACCATATAATATGCTTTTATAAAAAATTAGTGTCAAATACAAATTTATAAACTAACATTTAGGTTTTTTATCTCATTTCTCTGAAACTCAGAAATAACAGATTTTAAAATACACCTTTCAACTATTTAAACACTGTTTTTGCTACACACATCACTGTCACGAAAGGGCATCCCAGAATAATCCTGTTGCCTCTCTACCCTCATTCTAGTAATGACAATATGTATTTTAAAAACAGTTGTGAAATAAAGTTCACATGCTATTAAGTTTATTATAATTAAGTGGTGATAATAAGAAACAAGATTTGTTCAAGCTCTCAGCACAAAAGGATCTAAAAGCATTCACTTTTAACTTGGACATTTTTACAGGCTCTAGAAACTCAGAATTTAACAGCAGGGAAATCCAATGAATGAGAAAACAACGGAAGACTAAATAAAATAAAAAGTGGCTGACGATGAACATCTGTAAGGAGGGACCCTGTCATTTCCAGGACAAGCAGAACACCAGGCAGCTGCTATTGCTAAGGAGCAGCCAAGTCCAATAAATATTTCTCCCTCTGCTCCCCAGTTCTTAAAATTAAAAAAAAAAAATAGTTAGCAGTTGCACAAGCTTTTCATGATATTCAATGCTTTGAGAAAACCTCACGGAAAAATGCCCCAACATCAAAAGTATTTCTGTTTGGTTTTGCTGTTCAAGGTCATATGTACAACAGTATAAAAATTCTACACAATCTCCAAACTTTGGCCAACTGCCAACATATCCAGGCACTTCACATATTCAAAAGTGTGTTAAGTCTTGGAGTAAAAGGTTATGTATTACCTATAAAATCCTCCTAAAACTGTGGCACACAAAACCATAAAATACGCAATAACAGCTCCTTTCTCTTAAACGGAGCAGGAAATGTTAAGTTTTATGGGGAATTAAAATCTGATCCTGCTATGTAGCAAGGCAGCAATTAAGTTCCAAGATAATATTTCAGAAATGCAGAGTGTACCTTTTCATGCTGAAGTTCTTCTATTTGTTTTTTTGCATTTTCAATTTCTCGAAGAAGTGAATTCTGAAATAAAAGGCATCACAAATTAAGAAGCTTTAACACTTTTAAACTATAACCATGATGAGTATCAAAAAAAAATACAGTCAACACTACACAAATGCATCTTAAGTTACAGATCCTTGATTGCTTCCATCATTTCATTTTGATTATAGTTGAAGGCTTATCCTTCCAGGTGTACAGCCCTCTAAATAATGGATTTAGCAATAGTACTGGTTCCATAAATCTTTAATAGCAATAGCAGCCTTTTAAAGCTCCATTTGACAGTAAAAATAGTTACATTTAACTAGTAAAAAAAAGGGGAATAATTACAGAATAATTCAAAGTAATTCAAAAAAGACCATGTGACCAGAACAAAGTCTTAAAATTTTACTGCATGTTTCTTCCCAATCTAGCATAAAAGAATGAGCTGGAAGCCTCAACAAGAACAGTTTTCTAGAAGCTGTTAACTACACAAGGACAAGTAGGTCTCCCTCATTATTCACAAATGTAGTTTTGGTTTGGAAGATAAGAGGGAGACAGGGTCAACCCTAAGACATCACCTATTATTCAAGCATTAGGCATGAATGCAAGAGGAAGCAAACATTCAGTTCGAGTCTGGAAACATCGTTTGTGTTCCAAAGCATTTTACTGCCGTGACTTTAAAACCTAAGACACTCAGCTTTTCCTGAAACATTTCCCCAGATGGTCATTTCACCCTCTAGTAAAAGAAACCAAGTATATTTTAATCCAAGACCAAGCAATTCCAAGTCAGCATCAAGCAAAGGGCCACTTTAGAAGACACTGCTTTGCTGGATGCAGAAGGAGGGATATAACTTCGAGGTGTGCATGGAAGAGAAATCCCTAAGGACCTAGATCCAAAAGCAGAAGGGAAGAAAAGGAGTAAAAAGTGTGTTAAAAGAGATGAACTGAGTGCAGGGGGAAGCTCCAAGATGTGCACTGACAGTGCAGGAACAGCCCATTCACACTCCTATAAGGAGCCTCAAAACCATCTACCTGAGAAGAAAAGGCAGACTGCAGGGATCCCACAATGACTCAGGGGAACTGGTACAGCCAAAGGCAGTGGGAAGCAAAGGAAACTGAACTGGAAAGGTCAAAGTTCCAATGCTCTAGGCTTCCTGTATTACACTGGATGAGCCTTTTTATGCACTCTGCACCAGTCAAGTGCAAATTTTTATCCTAAAAAGGATAAAGCTTCTTAAAAGCCGCCTTAACACCGCAGTTCAGTGCCCAGGGACAACCTCAAAAAATCACTTTTAAGAGCATATTTTCCAAATCCACACTAAAAAAGAGCCTTAACAGAAACTACTGATTAATAAAGGTTTTGTGTTTATTTGCTGAAGTTACAGACACACTGCAAAATGCACAGATCATTACAGAATTACACATTCATTACTGGAATGTGACTTGTTACCTTATCTTCCAGGGCAGCCATCCTCTCCTTGAGATGAAGCTGGAGCCTTTCATTGGATTCAGACAGGAGCTTATCAACAGTTTCTGACAAACGTTTATTATGCTCTTCATTCATCTTCTCCCTCTGTCTAGCCTGAGATACAAAAAAGCTACTGAAAAAAACTTCAGATTTGCAATCTCCCTAACAATTTCCAGGTTATGAAGGCAGTAAGCTTTCTTTAATCCAAATGCATTTTCTTTAACAGCAATATTTCTCCAAAGAGGAACACTGCATGTGCCTCCAGGGCTCTGTAAAGGCAGTCTAAGGGACACTTCAGTCTTTAATAAGTGATCTGAGATCAGAAGTTTAAAAATCTAAGCCTACATCAAATTTTTTTTTAAAGGCACAATTCAGAATGGATGCCATTATTTACAACCCAGGAAACAATTTTTCCATAGTTATTTAATTCAGCAAGTTTTTTCAAACTTTCATTGGAGACTTCCAGCACATTTTCCTTGAGATTTAAGGTTAGCCACAGTACAGTGACTCGAATCTCACAGCTATCAGCCAGCCTCAACTGCGGCTCTATTTTAAAGCTGAGAAATAAAACCAGCTTTGCTGAAGAGGATTAGGTTCTTTCTTTCAGCTTTTTCTCTTTGTCAGAATTACGTGCAGTACCCTTTGCAGTTCTTGATTCTTCTCTTCAAGCTGTGCCTCCATCTGTCTCAGCCGCTCCTCGATATTGCCGTGCCTCTCCTCAGCCTGTCAAGTTGAGAGCAAAATTAGAATTTGGGTGGGTTTTCTTAGGCTTCAAAAGCACAGAAACACTGAGGCACAGGAATATTTCTAACATGCTTTTGCACAAGGGCCATTTATGGTAAAGGACAATGCAGAACAGATGCTTTTCTGTCACCAAAAGGACCTTGCAAGGGTTCAGATGGAAAGTAGCAAAATGATGAAACCTTTCACCTCTAAGCACCATGAATCAACTATTACTTGCAAACGAGCTCAAAACAGCAAAGTTCATTCACGCCCCCAAGAAATAAAACCAAAAAATAAATAAAAGTCAAGACTAAGTGCATTTGCAGCTTCTCCTCACTAGCCTGGACAATGGGACCCTTTGTTAGTAGCCATGGCAAAGCAGAAAGCAGCAAGCAGAGGCAAGGACTAATATACAAATTCTACCTTCCTAAGCTTGGTGGCAAGTTCCAAAACTTTAGCATCTTTAGCAGCAGAGCTCCCAGGAGACAAAAGGTCAGACTACAGAGCCAGTTAGGGACAGGAAAGATAACAGGGAAAGAAATGAAACTAAGGCTTTGTAAGAACACATGCACACACACACACACACTTGAAAAGGCTCATTTCTAGTTAATGAAATATAATTCTTCAGATTTCATTACTCCATTTGCAGCCCTCTGAAAATCTTGGTATTTGGTAGTACCACAACTTCTCTCACTCCCCACTTGCTTCACTTAGCTAGCAGTGGAAGAAATTTAGGTTTCCCCTTCAGAAACAGTTCCCATTTAGAAGACTTTATGCCTCTTATTGAATAATTTTAATTACAAAGCACCAAAATAATAATTCAGGGAGTTATTTTTATGATGTAGAAGAGTTAACAGAAAACCCACTTGAGTTCCAAAGAGCAGAAACTAAAAAAAGGATTAAAAATTAAAAAGTAAATCAGAGACTCTTCAGGGAGATGCACAGAAAAAAAGTAGGAAATAAACAAATATTTTCTGAACTATTTGTGGGAAAACTGGAAACCAAATGTAACCAAACCAACACTAGGAAGAGACTTCCTGCAGTGGGACACCAATGGAGAAGGGGGTCTGGAGGACACTGTGCCACCACCTCACCTTTGTAAGTGCTGCAACTCTCTGTGCCAGCTCAGCCTCCACCTCGGGCAAAGTCTCAGCTTTTCTCAGGGTCTGCTGCAGCTTTTGCTCAGCCAGTTCCAGTCGTTCTTGCAGTTGCCTGTTCTTATCTTCACTCTGCCCAGGGTTATGGCCAGCAAGTGTTGAGGGTTAAAGAAGTGATTAGTTAGAAAGTGGTTGGCCAAACAACCATTTCTGGTTTATAAACTTGGGACTATTTCATGTCAAGCACTTGTCAAACTTCCTCACTAAGGCAATAACCTGTAAAAATCACTACACACTATGCAGATCTTAAAAGTTTAGCTCAGAATGAGTAATTCTCACCCACAAACTAAAGATGCTTGGATACACACACAGCAACTTAAAAATCCACAATTAATAGGGACAACAGCCCTCCTGCCCCAGGATGAAGTGCACTAAATTTCTCAAAACCATTTCCTCTTCCCAGTAAAACTGTCTCATCTTTATTCCCTGGGTGAAACTCTCTACAATGTACAACTCCAGCTCCTGAAAAACAATCACTAATAACAGCACATTACAGCTGATATTTATCTTCCTAAAAGCAAAGTGCTTCAGCACAGCATGAACATTAATTATCTCCATTAGCTTTATGCTGAGCAAAATGTACTTCATCTCATTTGAAATCACAACCTGTCGGTGCATGGAGTCTTTAGTGGCAATTTCATTTTCAAGTTTATCATTGAGGTCGTGCACGGACGTAGCTTCACGTTGTGCAGCGAGGTAGCGTTTCTCCAGAGTGGTGATTCTCTCCTCCATGTCCTCCTTCTGGGCCAGAGTCTGGGCAGGACACAGGATGGAAGTCAGAATTTGAGAAATAATTATTTCGTGAGCAAGTAAAAATTATAAACAATCAGGTATTTCTGTTATTTTTCTCAGTAGAAAATGAAGTAGAAAGAAATGACTTTTTAAAAACACTGGTCTTTATTATCTTACACCACAGATCTGCTACTTACCTTTCCAATGGTACACACAGAGCAAATCTTGACTTTCTGGGGAAAGTGGTCAGAGGGCGTTCTTGGATTTAACTAAGTTCCCCTTCTATCTAATAAGGATACGTGGAATCTTGGAGATTTGGGATTCAGCAGTGACAGGAACTGTCAACCACACCACTGAAATTCAAGGGATTCCTCAACCAAGTGCATCTTTTAAAAATGAAAGCATCAGGAATAAAGAAAAAAATCGTCATACAAGCTGAGCATGTATGACAAGATCAAGCACCTGTTCCAGAATACCTTGAAGTGGGCAATGCTAAATCTCCAATCTATTAATGAATATCGAGCTAGTCATAGATTTATCCTGAAGACCAATTTTCTTAAGTGACTGGTCTTTTAAACAAAAACCAGACAACCATCATGTCCTAAAAACCCATTTTCTTCTCATCTATCAAACCAAAGACATTCAAACAGCATAAAGGTTCAACTGAGCACCAATGAGACTACAGTTTTGTACAGCAATGGCATTTGTGACTACCCACATTCTGAGAGTTCCTTCCTCACCTCTCGTACATCCCTCTGTAACTTTGTGTTCATTTCTTCGGATTTTATTAAGTCTTTCCTTGCTGTGTCAAGATCTTCTTCCAGCTCTGTTACTCTGCTGGACAAAGCAGTGAGGCGTTCTTTCATTTGTGTCTGCTCTTTGTTTTGCTTGTCTATGATGTCTTGGAGTTCAATCACTTTAGCAAGGTTCTCATCGTGGCATAATGAACCATCAGAGGATCTCTATTAAACAGGGGGAAAAAATGTGTATTAGCATGATGCAAATAAGATTGAAAACCAAATTGCTACCCTGTAAACATCCCTCCCCCAAAGATAATTTTATTACTGGGTAGACTGCAAAAACCTGAAATTTTGATAACTAAGACTTTTTAATTAGATGATCACTAAAAAATATTTTATTATGATTTAAAATTAAAATGTTATAGGTAATGATTAAAAATCAGATGTCAACTAAGCAAAGTAAATAGCTGTACCTTCCCATTTGTAGTCGGTGTATTTTCTTGTTCATGATTTATATCCAGCATCCCATCTGGAAGTGTTTTCTTCTGGTTATTTTGCTCTTTCAGAATCATTAACTAAAAGAAAAGTTTACAGACACATGTTTCAAGTCAATTCCTTTCTCACTAATAATATAAGGAACAGCTGCAAAAGCAAAGGAGCAAAACAACAATTACTGATTCTGCTGCCAGGTATGTATTAATAAAATCTGGCACAGGCACTCAAATACCTTATGCCACTGCAAACCCTTCTTTTAAAGGCGCAGGAACTCTTTTTGTTGGTTTGGCTGGGGTTTTTTTGGTTGGGTTTTTTTCGGGGGCAGAGAGGATGTCAGGAGGTTGAGGTTTGGTTTTTTCCTCTCCTGCTCTTTCAAAGCAGCTAAGTTAAAAATTAGCAATTATTTCTTTTGGCAAGAAATCAAAAGCAAGAAGTGAAAGTGAAACTTAATAAATTACTCTGTACAAATATTGACAGAAACACCTACAGTTGACACATGAAGCCTTCTTTTAAGACAGAAACCTACCTCTTTATGTGTAGTACCTAGTTCTTCTTCCAATAAGCTACATCTTTCAAGTGCTACTCGTAACCTCTCCCTTACCTGAAAGGGTAATTTCAAATTATTTGAAAGCATTCAAATCAAAAAGAAATCAATTTCACTTGCTGCCATGGCTTTAGAGATAATAAATGACACTATTTCCATTACACTTAGAAATCATCTTCATCTGGAGTCAGTACTAATTACAACACATGCTACCAAAAAAAAATAGCCAAATAATGCGTATCTTATAATCTGGCTTTTTCTTTTTTGTCATAAGCAACATGACCTGTATATTTAAGCATTAAAGAATTAAGCATATCCAGGATTTGCCTGTCGTTTTACAAGGCACAGACTGTGTTTGCTTTTGCTCATTTACAACAAGGAAGAACAGGCAAAATTCCACGTAAAATTATTTCCCGGATTTTATATACAAGGCTCACAAAGTTAGGTAAACTGGAAGCTGGCAGCAAAATTCACAGTGAACTTCAGCAGTTGCATATCCTGCTGCTAGTATCAGGCACAACTGAAGGGAGGAGTTCCTTTAATTCAGCTTTCTATCCCAGTGTAAGCAGATTGCCCTCCTCCTCTTCCCTCTAGTCCATTGCTTTATTAGATAATCAAAAGGATAAATCCTGATGTTGTACAGGTAAGCAGCTGTGTGCATTCCTACAGCAAATACACTGCTCCTGAACCATGCTGAGTTTACAGGAACACAGCTAATGAAGTACTTGAACAAACCACAGCACCTTGCTTTAGTTAAGTGCAGCATCTTAATTTAGGAGAGCAGTTACTGATGTAGTTACAGTTCAGAGATTTCTCCAACTTCAGTACAAAAAACTGCCTGGCCCACACAAAGGAAACAGGACAAAAAGATGCTAGGTACAACACTGCATTACCTTCTCATCAAGGGCTTTATGGTGCTCAAATAAAGATTTTAGTGCTTTGAGAACTTCTACTTCACTAGAAACCCCTGCTGGAGACTGAGCCTGCCTCTTGACAACAGTCATCCTGAGGGATCGCTCATGCCTGGAGACAAGACACTCCAAATGTTCCAGTAATAGCTACACCAAAAGGAAAAAAAAGAAAGGGACAATGTTTATTCCAGTTCTGTACAGCTGCAGAAAACTTTGCCTCCTAGAACATCAAGTTTAGGGTTCTAAACTTCAATTTTCAGGGACAAAGGATATTGTATCGAGCGTAAGGACTCGTTTTTAACATTTGAGCTGTATTAGAGTGTGAGCTGCTCAAACTGATCACCACAACCTGCCCACTCTGCTCCTCTGATCCCAGAGCTGCAGGATTACAAAACTTTACCAACAAGAAATGTGGATGGCAGATAGCAGTGCAGTCTTACAAGCTTTTCCTGATTCTGCACAACAACGTTTGGAGTTGTGCACAAGCTGCCAAATCTTCTCCACCAACACACACACAACTGCACTTCCATGGGGACTCAGGTAAAAATATCAGGTAAAAAATACTTTTAGCTTTTCAAATTCAACATTCAGCGTTTTCCTCGCTGTAGCTGGATGCTTTAACATCGGTGAGCTTAGAAAAGACAAGGAACTGACCCTCGTATTATTTCTTTCTGCTTTCAGTTCAGCAATTTCTTCTTCCCTTTCAAGCAGCTGCTCCCTGCATACATTCAGCTCTTTTGTAAGCGCTGCAAATTCCTGGAACAAACCAGACAGAAATATAAGCACATCAAAAATCAGGACACAGTGAGAGTGGATTCATATGAACACTTGACAGCTCCTTGAAGCATTCATTTCAGATGTGTAAAGCCAATACAACTGTATAGTCATGCTAAGCCAGCTTCAGTTCAAACACTTAAAACCTTTATGCTGCCAACTGTAAAGACAAAAGATGTTTGACCAGGACTTTTGAAAACTTGTTTGTGTCTCAAGGCAATTATATGAGTTGGGATTTCCCTGGTAAGCAAAGGGAAAAACATATTTGTAACACACTTTGTTATGGTTTCAAAGAGTTGTTGGTTTTGTGTGTTTTGGTTTGTTGGGTTTTTTTTAACAACTGCTGAGGGAGACACGAAAAAACAGAGCACTGAGCAGAGCAAAATAAGGAAAGCAAAAAACATGACAAATTTCAAGTCAGTATTTAACTGTGAGCGACAATGCATAACCCTGACATGTACCAGAATACAGCTAAATACAGGAATTTCATTCAGGCCTTCCCTCAAATCTCACAAAAGGGAAGGAAGCAGCCCTTTCCCTACAGTCCTGCTAGAAATCTCCAAGGACTAGAACCAGTATTTTCTGAAAGCTGAGCCCGGGGGCTCAAAGCCCTCACAAGGCTGGCCCTTCACATTCAATAACGATTTCACCAAACAAAACCCAACCAAAGAGAAACTGCACAGAGTGAAATGTCATCAGGGAGCAGGGATGGAGCTAACTCACATCACTTGCTGCATGCTCATTACCACAGTGAACACAGTCAATATGGAAGAATATCTTCCTACAGTTTTGGGTTTCTGTCGGGAAATGATTGTACTTATATCTGCAAGAACCACTGCATCCTAGACCATTTCCCCTCTCTATCAACAGCCTCGCTAAAAATACTTAACATAAAAGACATTTAAATGTTCTATCAACTCAGGGAGCACACTCTGAATGGAACAAAAGGTACAACTACACACCACATTTTGAAGTAAACACAAAGCATAACTTTATCTACCCTGGCAAAATTTAAGTTCTAATCTGAATCGCAGTGGAAATGAGAATTGACAGTGTGAATGTGAACAAGTCCATCCCTTAGAAAAGAGCCTTGCAAGAAAGCAACCCTCGTGTTGTCAATGCAGCTTAAAATGGGAAAATAAATATGCCTCAGTCACTCCAGTGGCTGTCAGGAGCACTTGGATTAGAAAACATCAAAATGCTGGTAAATAATACTCCTTTCTGTTGTCCAAATTAAGGAAAATACTCATAAAAAACAGACTTGGCTACTAAACAATAGATTAGTACAGCTGAACTGGTGATTAGCAGGGCAAGGTGAACACAAGTAGCTGGCTAAGTGGAGACACAATTGCTGCTTCTCTACATTTTCCAAACTCTGCAGACACACTGCTTATCAGCCAGGAGCTGCATATCAAGTGAAAGCTTAAGATGGAGCTGTCTTGCAGCAAAATTCAATGTGACAGAAAGCACATGCTTAGAAACAAAAGGCCACATCAACCAATTAATTATACTAACATCTGCAATCTCTAAAATGCAGCTAAAATAAGCAGACGCAGTCAAAAGACACTGCAATTTCCAATATTCGCTTGGTAAACTTTATTCTAAAATATTCACATGACTGAAAAGACAAAAAGTATGTTGCACAATATACACCTAGAGTGAACTCCTTTGGAATTACTAATGTATCAGGCTTTTAAAAGTTGCTGTGAAGAAGACAGCAATACCACCACCACATTGCAGAATCCATCCCTATAATCCCTCTTCCTAAATAAAAACCTGCTCATTGGAAAAAAGTTTCAGTCACCTTGCTTAATCAGCAAAAAACTGCAGAAGGTCTTAGTTTATTTTCCTTTCTCAACTGCTAAATTATTTGATTTCTTTAACACACTTAATTACATTCACATAAATATTTCACTGCAGTATTTCATCTGCATTCTTTAAAAAAAATGGCCTATTACTTTCAAAATGGCCTGGAAATACTTCCAAAACAACCTGGTCTGTAAATGCAGCTACCAGAACTTTTACACACACAAAACAAATTACAAAAAGGTTCTGAGTGCAAGGTAAACCAAGAGAGAAAAAACCTACTTCAAGTCTCACTGGAGCTGACAGAAGAATTGACTCTACTATGAGCTTTCCCTGCAGAATGCTCCTTCACACCCAAGCTTTTCCTGTACCTTCAACATCCCACCCGTGGGAGCTTCCAAGACTCCCAGGGAACTGGCAGCACTCTCCCCTTTTGCTCTCACACAAGCTCAGGTAAACCAGAACCCAAAGTTGCCATTTTTCACTGGCAGTCCCCGTTTATCTTTGCAGATTAGATACTTATGTGCTACTGAGAAGAGTTTGGTATGAACTTACTTTCTTGGGGTGTTTCCCCTTTCAAATTAATAATAATATGAGTAATTTAAAAAACCTTAAAAAAGCCAACATCAGCATTTAGAAACATCAATATTGCCCAGTTCTCCAAATAACACTGGACTGACATAGGAAGTTTTCTTTTTCCAGCCTCTATCTCCAGTTTTGAGAACAGGATGAAGAGCACAGCAAGGACTACCAGATACTGTCTCATCAACCTTTCTCAACTTAAAATCACTGCACAGCAGCAATATATACAGATTTTTTTATCTATATGAGCTTCCCCACATGAAAACCAGCTGTATATTTGGAAGGAAGTCTATTCACTCTTCTGTGACAGAGAGTTCAATTCCTTTGCATACTCTTGTGCAATTATAAATTGCAGCACAAGTAGATCCCAATTTTGTGTGACACGAACCATCACACTGTCAGATGACCCAAAGCAAGAGTGCACACAGGAATTTATATTGCTGCTGCATAAACACACTGACACGGATTTCTGGCATTGCATAACACCTCCAGTGCTGTCTGTTTTGACAAAATAGAGTTGCTCTGAGTCCCGTGAGCTGCCTAAGAAAGAACATTTGAACGTCCTTAGTTTCAGCTGACACTGCCAAAAGACATGTCCTTTCTGGTTTTAATACTTACCTTCAATGGGAGACAGTTTGTGATTTCCTTAAGCAGTTCAAAAGCAGAGAAACTATTTGCAGCTTTATAATCTCCAAAAATTTCTAGTTATCTCATCATTTCTTCCTTGGCATTAGATGAATGTACAGAAAGAATTAAAAGAAAAATGGCAGAATCCTGAGAAACTTTCCTACTTGTCCACAAAGCTGTGTTACTTGTCTGTAATTAAGAAGACTGAGAGCAACAGAACGAAGTTCTGCTCTGTTTGTGGCTGCCATCAAAATAATAAATACACAGCTCTGGGAATTGACAAGAATGGAACTCACAATAAGCACTTCAGAGCACTCACACGAATCAGTGGGAGAGTGCTGAATTTACCAGGGCAATATTCCCTGCTGATTAGAACATTCTGGCAAACACCCATACTCTACACTCAACTGAAATGTTTACTGAAGAAAGTAACTTTCTGACCCAACTGAATCATTCCAAACACGTCACTCTTGCTGCCAGAAATAAATATTCTCAACAAAAAGCCACATTGAGCAAGTAAGTTGGTTCTTTTTCAGTAATACATTTTCTGGGTTTTTTTTTGTTCCCAAGCTCCACGATTTTTTAAAGCAATAGCATTTCTTCTACCTCACCCTTCAGAGCTGACCTTCAACCTTCAGTATTTTAGATGCCACAATATAAACATCCTTCCAAAGGCTGGATCCATTAGTGCTGAGCTGTCAAGCCTGGCTGAGCTGACACACTCGGGAACTTCCAAGATCCCAGTCCAGGAACATTAGGGCTTTCAGGGAACAGGTTCCCTTCAGGTTCATTACAAACATAATTCATAGGTCTCACAGACAGCACATCACAGACCAATAAATGCTACATGACAGGAAGACAGGATTTAACCCAGGGGAAACACCTGAAAGAAACAGAGGTAATTCCTGAAAGTCTGTAAATGTACATTGGGTATTAGGGATGCTCTACAAATAACTAAATTTGTTTGGAATTGGATTAAGCAAAAAGAACCTTTATTCCACAAGAAAATGCAATACCACTCGAGTGCACAAGGAATCACGGACTACAAGCAACCACATGGCCAGAAAATTTATATAAATGATGAAAAATGTATGTAATAAAAAAGGAGAAACATTTAAAATTCATCTAATATGATTAAATACTGTTGAAGTGGTAACTTCAGGCAATAGAAAGATGAAGTTGTGACTGTTGCATCTTTAGGAACACCTCTGACCGAAATATATGATTGGAATTTATCTGTTTAATCTCCAAGCGATATTTTGGTTTACTGTTATCCTTCTGGTCTGTAGCCTGAATATGAAGCAACCCACTCACAAATCTGAGCAGCTGAAGAGAGCAGGAAAAGAACAGCTGGGGCAAGTGCAGGACATCGGGGTGAAAACCAATGGGATCTGAGATAAGTTTCCAGCATGATGTTTGTACTCCATATAAACCACAATTATTGCAAATGACGCAGGCATGGAAATAAGGAATATAGAGTCTTAAAACAAGCAAAGAAAATTTATACATCTAGGATAATTTCCAGGGTATTTCACAGTCACTTCACTTGAAACCTAAGGGGTTTAGGCAGCACACGGTGACCAAGACCCCAAATATATCTGAAAGTTCCTAGCATGCAAATTTTCTTAAATCACAATTTTCTTAAATCACAAATCTTTAATAGAATTTAATTCTATTAAATCACAGCTTTGTTTGGGGGTTTTTTAGGCTAAGAATCAGAACTACAGAATTATGAAACAGTTAAAGGGTATCAAGAGTTAAAACTAAAGAAAACTGACTTGTTTTCACCATTAAATGCAGCCTTGGTAAAAAACATAGTTACGCACAATTTAACAGCAAATCCAGAAAAAAACAACCACCAACACAGATTATGCTTTGCCTGTTCCCTGTAATAAAACACATTGCTTTCAACCTTTCCATATCTCTGGCATGTGCTAATGGGAAAGAGAAAAATCAGCCTAGAGTGTGCAAAGAAAAATATTTTCCTTTTCACCTCATGAAATTAATTTCCAGTAAGTATCAAGCAGCCTGAATTGACTAAGCTAGAAACATAAAACTTATTTCAAGCATTAACAGAATCAGTTCTATGAAACAAGTTTATCTTTTGTTCTCAAAACCCCCACCGATTTAAAAGGGAGTGTAAGAGAATACCTCAAGTAATACTAAAATATGGATATGTCAAATTCTTGCGTTTCAGAACATTGAAAGGCTTTTCATGCTCAAAGTAGCTGTTTTTCCAAGTGGAGCTAACTACCCACCAGAGTGAGAACACACTGGAGCTCATTACATAATTAGTGTATTGACCTCCTTTCCTATTTCTGTGTGTGCATAAGATGTTTTATAACTCAAAACAAAACTACCAAAACAGAGGTGCAGATTTCTTTACTGTCAGAAAAATTTCTCCCCTTCCAACTAGTGGCACTGAGAAGTAAAGGTTGAATACCACCTTCAGTTAACTCTCAAAAATCTGTATTTTCCTTGAAAAAAAAAACACCTTTCTTTTTTCCTCAATCAAAAACTACAAGACTGCATGAAAACATTCCAGTGAATATTGCTGCCAGCTGCCAGTCAGCGATCAATACTAAACCTGAGTCACTTCTTCTCATTCCAGCCCTTTCTTTTTTAGCAGGTCTTCTTCAAATGCCCCTCTCGGATTGACCTATCTAGGTTTTGTCATTAACGCTGCTCAATCCTAAACGGGCAATTAAGTTTTAACGTGTTTACAGTTGCATAATGTTATTGCTCTGGAATGAAACTCTCGCTGTTCCCAGTCCACTTTGGAGCTGGAAGCAGAATCAACCGCCTGGCATCTGACAAGGCAAGAGCCAAAGGACTCCTCGCTCGCAGCCAGCAGGTACCGAACATACCCAAGGGCAAAATGGAAAAGCTGATAGCAAGCCCAAGTCTCCATGGCAATAAGTAGGTTTCCAGTTACCATCCTGAGCGAGTTGCCTAAATTTATGCACAGCGTTCCCTGAGCCTGAACTACAAAGCACACAAAATCCAGACTTCAGCGCTGGGAGCTTCCGGGAGTGCAAGGAAACATCAAGGGAGAAAGGTGGGATTTGGCAGCTTGGCAAAAGGAATGCAGGAGCAGCAGGAAGAGGGAGGTAGAAACACACCAGCTCCATGTTCCCCTTCCCCGACCTAACACATCTCTAACAGACGTGTCCTACTTGGGGTGCAGGGGGTAAAAGCACCGGAACCCAAACCTGGATCCAGCCTCTTGCTCCTCAGAGGGTGAGGGGTTTTCCTTTCACCACATGAATCCATGCTCAGACCTCAAACACACAGCAGCAAAGTCTGGAGAGGGAGCCTGCAAACCCTTGCGCACAGCGCAGAGCACAGGTCGAAGACACACTGGAATCATTAACTACAGCCTGTCCAAACCTGGGCTGGCAGAACCCTTCCTGCCTGCCCTCCTGCATTTCGCTTTCCCTAAAGCCAGCAGAACAGTGCTGTTATGTACACAAGGACAGGGGCAAAGCCTCGTGCAAAACCAGATCTTTGTGCATCACTGGAGAGCCAAAATTCCCTGCTCACACACCGTGCTTTGGACTGCAAGGGACACACGGCAACCTTGCAGGCTCCTCCGTTATACCCAGACCTCCATCCATCCATCCGTCCATCCATCCATCCATCCACACACCCACCACTGGGAACACACAAGACACATGCAACACACGGTCCCTACAAGCCTGTTTACAGCTAACGTGCTGCGAGGCAAAACCAAGCCACAGCTGCATCCTACAACTGCTTTGTAGTCTGGGGAACTAAGGAAAGAGAACATGAGGTTGTTCAAACAAGCCAGAAAACATCATCCAGCCACTCCTATCACGATCTGCAGTTTGCTCTGGATCTCCTGTAGAGTAACCAGCCTTGGGATCATCAAAACGTTCAGAATCCCTGATTTCTCCAGATAGTTTGGTAATCTTCTCACCAGCCTTAACAAATCAACACAGCTTGTTCAAAGGAGGGTAGATCACACAAGGTGATCAATCAGCCCAGAGAAGACACAACCTGTTTTGATCCCAGCCTTTTAAAGCTACACATGTGTATCAAATCAACCAGTGAAAAACTTTACCAAGTATCTGTTTTTCCCCCCAGGGCTTTCTGCAAACATTCAATTGAGGGGGCAAACCCTGCAAGTTAGCAGAATGCACAGAGGATTAACAAGAAATGAACATACTGAGCACTAACTTGAAATACCAGTTTTAAGTTATTTTCTTCACTTGTCTTGGTAAAAATACTTATGAAATGTTGCCTCTATTCAGGCAACACCGTGGGTCTTCTGAGTAAGGAGGTCCAAAAGCTGAAGCATTACAAGAGCTGCAAGGTGACAGCTGCCTAGCAGCAAGCACAGGAAATGCAGAAGCAGCCTTCAGACTTGCATGAAACTTGGCATCTATCCATATGCAGCGGTAGCAGAAAACCTTCTTCCAATCACTTCATTGTGGTGTGGCTATGCAAAGAGTTCCACCTTAGCTGCTCCTCAATCTACAGGAATACGCCCCCTGAAAGGGCAGATAAGGCACAAAACTATTCAGAACCATCCTGAGCTTGTTTTCCTTGGAAAAATATCCAAGATCAGCTAAAATATGCATCAGGAAAACTTTAGTCATCCTTGAAAAACAGGCTTTTCAACTTGAGATGTGTATGGCTACTTTGTGCACTAACTGTTGAGAATAGCTGATAACAAAGTAATCCTTTCCAATACTGTACCCCTCCAACCACCAATATTCCAGAAGAACAGCTTAATTCAACACAGAATAAGCCTACAATACTTGGGGGGTGTTAGAAAAACAACTGCCTCTCAGTCACACTCCGAATCAGTGAATTCTAAGGGTTTCACAATCTGAGTTACCACATTCCTGCACCCCCAGCCTAGTCTATTTTGATTAGGAACTAATACAGTAAAGTAGCAGCACAACTTCTTAGGTGTAGCTTTAGGCATCTCCATTTTTGGAGTCCATGTCAGTGAAGAAACCTACCCACACCCATACCCACCATGGCAAAAGGAGAACACACTTGTACTTAATTAAAGAGCAAGAATCTTGCAGGACCAGTTTGATGAGGTATGGGACAAAACCAGTCTCCATCTTTAATATGACAGTAGAGAGATTTCACTCAAGTTTTTCCTCTCCTCACACACAGCTGGTCAAGATTTCCTGGGATTCCATGCTGGGTGGCACAGCATGCAATGCTCCTTGGGGATGCTGGACTGTAGAACAACTGCAAGATGTGCTGAGAAGATTTAAGAAGCTCTGTAATTTTCCTGGGACTCCCCATTCTGGAGACTGAGAAGCTACAGCAAGATCTTTTAAGGTGTAAACAACACTGAACTGTAACTTTACTTACAGAAAAAGCTATTTTTCTGCACATCAACTCTAAACATATTGCACTCACGAGAAACAGCACAATTCTGGCTCGGCTGGCATGAAATACTAAATTCCTACAACTTTTATGAATTAAAAATTATTTAATCCTACACACTACATTCTAGTCATCTCACATGACTAATACTGCAGGTTTTTTACAAACAGACCCAGGACAAGACCCATCACGCACAATTATTTCAGTGACAAGATACTCCTGCTTGCAGAAACTGTGAGCAGCAGCTGAGGCCCTGCCCTATTCTAATCGTTCATCTTGGCCTCTGGTTGCCAGCTTTAGTTCTGTGGCTAGCAGCTGTAAAGTACATTTTTCACACTCTGTTAAGAGGGAATTCTTGGGAATATCTGAATAAGGCTGGCCAAGCCACCCTCATTAAACAAGCACCAGCATGTACTTCCCCCTCAGTGCTCTCCTATTATATATATATGTATTTATTATTTTTGCCAAGTGATGAACACTTCAGTCTTATAATTTCAAACTTGTTTAAGCAAGTAATACTCACTGAGGACAGATACATGCCTTCAGCAGGAAATTCGACTTACCAGCTCTTCATATTTTGTTTTTCCTATTTCTCTGTACTCTAGCACCCCAGTTGACAGGCTGAGTGGATTTACTGGGTTAACTGAAGCTAAATATGTCCAAATCTGTGATATTCTGAATAAATGCTACTGGACAGTTCCATGGAAAAGTTGCTCCATTTTAACAAATACTCCAAAACAAAGCAATTCCAAAGTCCACACAAAAAAACCCAGTCTCGTGTCCTACAACAGACACACCTGCTATCTAAACACAGAAAAAACTAGGAAAAAATCAGCAACATAGATTAAGCATTGAAGAGCTGTTTTGGGGGAGGGTTAAAGCTTCTTTAAAAGTTCAAAGTAATTTTTTTTTTGTCTGCCACAAAAAAAAAATCCATAATGAACAGTTCTAAACTTGATAACTACCTGAACCCAGTCAGCAGAAGGAAACCAGGGAGATGAGCAACGCTGAGAAGAAATGAAAAAATCCATCAATAAATAAATTAATGAAAGGCAGGGAAAGACTGTCAATATGGAGTTACCACTAACAAATGCTGAAGTGAAAGACGGGTTGGTGGGGAACCTGTGAAGCTCCCATTCCACACTGGACTAAAAACAAGGGAAAGATGATGCAACAGGGAAGCCCTGCAGCCTCCTACTCCGTTGAGACAAAAGAAATGCTTGGCCCATTTCTCCTCCTCTACTTCCCAGGACTTAATCTTTTATAACCAGTTTAGGAGAGGGTTCTGCAGTCTCCACAGATTGCAGCTCCAATGGGATCAGAGTTACACCAACATCAGTATCAGCATAAACGAGACCCTGGGACAGGAAAAGAACAGCTAAAATCCTAAAATACTGTTCCATTTCCACTTTACATGAAGCAAAGTAACTCCAGATTTCTTGAGACAAAGGCTCAGCTTTTGGAAGATAATGGTGTGGAACCACACCCTCCAAAGACATTCTGAACACTCGAGCTGCATGTTTTAAAAGAAATAAATTACTGGATGCACCTGCCTCGTGCTCTTTCACATAAGGCTAAAAGAATGTTATGAACTTGGAAGCCTTTTCCCAAGAACTACAAAAAGGTGGTCATGCTGTATGAAAAACACATTACTCAAGAATAACAAAAAGATTCACAGTGGTATCCCAAGGCATCCCTGAAATTATCTAAACCAGACTTTTAGTCATTCCCCCAAATGTACTACAGCAAATAGAGAGAGCTTTGAAGGGATAATCTGAAATTAAGAGTTTACCTTACACAGGCATAAACATGTGGAAAGCCCAGCCAGATTCACCCACACATCCAGTATCACCCTCCACACGGGCTCTGCTCGTCCAGCCTTGGGTCTCCTGGGTGCAACATCACTCTTTACATTCAAATTAGATGATCTGAAGAACTCTTAACAAGAGAACCCCATTTATTAATTTTTAATTTGGATCAGAAGTTTCTTTTACTTCCAGGTTTCCAAAACAGCCCATGCCTTAAATCCCACTAGAAGAAGGAGATTTAAGCGTGAGATGCATCCAGGACTTTAAATACCCTACACAACAGAACCTTCAAGAATGTAAAATTACAGAGTCCAGTTTCCCACTGGGAACAGCAAATCCACAAGCACAAGCTACAGTGAAAAGCACAGTAAATAGCAGAATTTAGAGCTGGTATTCTTAGTTCAGCAAGGTTAACAGAGCCCCATGGCTCCCAGCATGTTCAGCTCACAGGTTTCCCAGTTATGGACAGGAATGCAAAGAAAATGAGAGTTTTGACTCTAACATTCTATTGGTAAAAGTATATATTGCTAAATAATTGTGACAGGCTCACACAGGACAATTGAGAATCCACAACTCAAACCCACAAATCCACAGTTTAAATACTGCCACTGATCAAGACAGCAGACCCTTCAGATGCGTACAGAACTCCCTTTTCACCCAATTTTCTTTTTTAAGGCAATTTGGGGTTGCGCAGTGAAAAAATTTTCATATCAAGCACTCTATAAAGCAAATGAGCAATTCCACTTTCAGATCTCTCTCTCCCTTTTCATGACTGTGCTTGAAAATTCAAATATAGTTTAATAAAACTGGTCACTATTTCTTGAGATAACCACGGATCCAGTACCATTAAAACAACAGAAAACTGTGATCCTCTTTATTGAGTGAGCCCTCTCCACATTGACGAGCGTTTAACTTTTACACCAAGGATTTTGGTGGCCAAAGTTCCTTTTCAAGTAACTCAAAATAAACCCCATTTCTCAGCACTGGACACTGTCAGTGTTGAAGATAATGATGAATAGACTTCATCAACTGCAAGGGAGTTTCTTTACACGAACAGTCACAGATCTTTCAACCATATGTCAAGCCAGTCTCAACTTTGTACAGGCCAACATAGAAATTCTTCATTTAAACTGCACATCTTAACGTGGTTTTGTTTTGTTTGGCTTTTTTAACTATGTAAATTACTCAGCCTCATAGGCTTATATAATGAAATCCTTATACTGTGCATTGTTCTGTAAATTTGAGGTAGGGAAAAAAAAAATCTCACTTCTCTCAACAGTATTTAACAATCTCCATGCTTTACTCATTTTTAGCTGATAATCTACTCTGCCATTCTATATAAAAGGTAAATATGCCTCTAAGAACAATGTCTTAAGTGTATAGAACCGAATTTTGTATGTGTTTATATGAGAGGTAGGATTAAAAAAAGAAAGCAAGCACTGTGCTTCAGAATATTTCTCTACAATCAGATACCAAACTCTGCCATGTACTAGCAATAGGAGTGAGGCAAAACACAGCAGGGCTCAGACCATACCCAAAGAGAAATTACTGTTCTACAGAGGAAAATAACAAAAAAGGAAAAAAAAATTAATTACATTAAAAAATGAAATCAAGAGATGCCCGGTTTCCTACCGCAACAAATAAAAAGTGCCTATTTTCTAAATGGAAGTTCTTTTTTCTCCTTAACAAAATTCAAAAGGTCACAAATGAAATTTTTCAAGCTTTTTTTCTACACAGCCCTTTAAACAAGTTCGTGTTTAAAATCTGCCCTGATGATGCTCAATACTGCTCGTGTAAGGATCTTCCCATTAAGGAATCATAGAATCCTAGAACGGTTTGGGTTGGCAGGGACCTTAAAGTTCCCCTCTGCCATGGGCTGGGACACCTTCCACTAGACCAGCTTGCTCAGAGCTCCATCCAGCCTGGACTTGAACCTTGGTGCACTTCGAAAAATTTGTACAACAAAAGACTAATTCTAGACATTTAATTTCCTGAAAACATAAGCAGATGACAGATGAATGACAGAAATATGTTGACTGTTCTTATTTATATGGATCCATCAATAGCCATGGCATATTTCAGCTCCAACCAAAATTATATTCTCCACTACCATCCTCAAAAACCGTATCCTCAGTAGACACGAACACAAACACATGAGCAAAGTTCAAGGCCACTGTGGAACAGCAAAGACAACATTAGGCAACAAAGCCTCTCTTTTGAAAAATCCTCCAGCTCCAGCCTCTGCAGGAACAGGCCACAGAGCCTTGTCAGGCTGATCAGAAGAAAAGGAGCTGATTTTCAGCAGAGCTTACACAAAACCAAAGGTCAAGTCTGAAACTGGTAAAGGTCAAGGGTAAAAAAACAAGTGAACCAACTCCTCACATCAGCTTAGAGGAAAACAACACATCAAAGTGAAAGTGAGCATTAACCTGGACTTGTAATCACACTCCTCCAATTCGAAATATCCACACTCCCAGAGCAATCTCCTCAAATGACCTACAAAGACACAGATCCCTACACAATCAACTGGGGTTTCCTAAATGTGGAAACATTTCTTCCCTGTGCCTCCGTGAAAAAGTCAAGTTGAATAAAAAACTCACTCCATTCAATAGCAAAATAAAAATTCTTCTTTCAGTCCAGAGCATGTGAAAATATTTTTCCTGGCAAGAATTGCATTACATTTACACTTGGGGAACCCACAGGCAGGATTACAAAAAAAAGACACTTGGAAAGTTATGAGCATCCAGATTACCTGACACACACAACACAATTTTATCCCTTCTCAGTATTTGTAGCTTGAGATCCATATACACAAGAGATTATGGTGAGTATTTTCTAATATACGTCAACAGATACCAGTCAGCCTTACAGACTTTAAGTGACTTAAGCTGCCTAAATTGCCACAAGCAGCTTATACAAAGAGCTCTGTCATATTCCTTTAAAAAAACTAAGAAATAAATCCCCAAATTCAATTGTGAAGTATACTAATGCAGCTCTGAAATGCAATGCTAACCTAGGGAGAGGATGAAAAAGTTACTAATAGGCACTTAAAATGTCCTTTCCAAAGATTCAAGGTCTCTGACAACACTCTTAACTATAAGGGGCCTACATATATTAAAACACAATGTGTCCACTTAATTCTCTGATCAAAACCCATAGTGAATAACACCAACATTCAACTCTCCTAAATAAATTACAGAAAGGATGAAACAAAGTCTCAGGCCAGTGGACACAGAACACTAAGAATTTGGAAAGGGGTAGGGAATTGTGGTCTTAATTCATATTTATCTTAAAAAAAAAAGCCAAGAGTTTTGTGGTTGTTTTAATGGAATTGTAATTATGTAGCCGCATTGAATCTCTAAGTCTTGCTACCAAACATCTTCAAAGCACTTTTTAGTTACTCTCTTAGGGAAGAAAAAAATTGAAGGTAGCAGAGGCAGAATTCTCTGAATACCAAAAGACACTACCTGTTGTACCAGAGGCTACAGGCAAGCTAGCACTGATGAGAGTATATATATGATAGTCATCTGGTTCTAAATATATATTTTTAAATACTTTGTTCTGATTATAGCTCTTTTCACCTCACATACAGCCTGTTTGTTAGGCTGCAGGTTAGACTAGAGCACCCCAGGCATTATTAAACCCACTGTCAGACAGCTGTCCACAGCAGCACAAGAGTAGGGAAAAATAATCACCAGCTCCTGTTTCAGGGCATCAGCCACTACCAAAAACAAATAAAAGGCATTTCTGTGCAGTCACCAAACATTCTTCCTACAAATAAACTAAGGAAAATAAAAACTAAGAGTATTGGACTTCATCAAATCTCCTTATTAAGGGGATGGATGGGACATCATTCAGCAGTAAAACAGCAGTAAATCTCACCCCAAATTTAACAGCAGTAAAATTCAAATACAAGGAAACTAAAATAAATTCCAAATTTAATCTAACTAAAACGTCTATTTATAATCAAGCAAACCTAAATTAAAAGCACAGTATAAACAGCAAGTTGCTAACAATAGGCAAACAGATGTCTGCTGGGCAGGGGTGGGATGTTTCAATAAACAAACCCAAACATATCCACATGAGAAACCAAAAAGTCAGAACCAGTGCTGGAGACTCAGTCCTCAATATATTCCACTGCATTATTTCAGTGTAACTACTCCTTTTTGCCCAAACATAGAACATTCTTTCAGATAAATTCATACTGTGAGGGTTTGGGACAAAAGATGTCTGTCTCTATGTCTTGAAAAGAAAGAAATGTTAGAGAAGCTGAGGTTTATTGAAAACCACTGAAGAATTCTGAATGTTCATTCCCATCTCCATCTGACTTAAACTCGTGTAAAGCCAAATCTGTTCAGTAATTTACTAACAGTAAGAGCCAAGTAAGATTTAGCAACTGAAACTCAACATAGATGCCTGCAAATGCAACAGGAAGAGTCCTGTTCATCTTCGCTGTCAGAACGGGGCAGGAGAAGTGGAGGACGTGCCTGCTCTGACATCCCTGTGAAACCTTTTGGCACCCCCAGGATTCCTGGACACTCTGCTGAGATTAATGGCTGTTATTCAGGAGTCAGCACCACTTGCTGCCAGAGAAAGAAGTGCAAGCTATGGCACCTCGGGGCTGAACATCTGGGGATGCTGGAGACGGAGCTGCACTCAAGCGCTGAGGAAATTTCAGCTGCTGCAGAGTTTGGCAAGGCCTTTGCTTAATGTGCTTTCTGCCACTGTCTTCCTCATATTAGGCACAATTCAAAACCTCATTTCTACATCTATGACATCCTGTATTACTCAATACTTGTCTGGAGGAAATCCAAATACTACTATTAATAAAATGGCAACTGAATCCTTAAGTCCATCATTTCAAAACAATGCCAGGGCAGTCTTTGGGCCAGGTGTTTTGATATTTCTTACACATGAGGCATTGAGTATTTCTGAGATTGTCTAAGGAACATCATTCTATAGGGACATACCTGAAACTTCACTGAATACAGATAAGAACTGACACACACCATTTTTAACTGAAGTGTGAAGCAGCGATAAAATATTCACTATGGATAGAAAGCAACTTTTACTTTAACCTTCTATTTTGCTTACCTTGTACAGAAAAAGATAAGGCATGATAAATTTAAGACCAAAAGATCAGAGGTGCAAGATTAAGACGGATCTTAATAAGTGTTGCTGAGTTACAGAACTATATTTGTATTGTATTTATCAGCTTATAAAATTAACATACATATTAAAATTTTCCTCCCGATAACAACTGCTGTGAATTCACCTTTTATTTGTGATAGGCACCAGAGTCACTGGAAATTAAACTCCAGTCTTCTCCACCCAAAACAAGCATCATGTTTTCGTTTACAGAAAACATCTACATGAAACTATCAGCAAAATGAACCCTGGCCTGCAACACTTTAATAGCAAGAACTGTAGTAACTTGGGTCTCATCTACCTTAGGTTCAAAATGTAACTTTTAAATACAATTTTACAGATTAACGTATAAATTTGAAGCACACAAATCTTGAATTTTGTAGAATGCACTCTAAAAGGCACATAAAGGGCATAATTAAATCCACTAAGGCCATAATTAGAATCATAACTGAATGTGTTTATGTTATAAAGCTCTTCAAGCAAAAAGTTAACATTCATTTTTTTCTGTGAAAAATTCTAGAAAGAATAAAATTAAGTTTTAGCACAGCTTTTTGATTTCCTCAAGTTCATTTTCCAAGGTCAGAGTCCAGTTTGACTGGGGTAATCTGTAATAGAAGGGAACTCCCAGAAAACAAAGAGCATTGCCAAGAATGCAGTTATTTTATCAAGGCAGCGGTGATGTATTTCACTTCCAGCTGTCCACACCAAAAACCCAGAAAAAGTCAGTTTTACTTTGAGTAAATATAACAGATAAAGCACATCTATATAAGATTGAAATGCACTCCTCTCAGTGAATTAGACATCCACAAAAGCTGCCTGACTCTAAATAGCTGTCCCAGGTTTCTGGAACTAGAACTGATGCCTTGAATTCCCAGCTGCCCACCACACTAAGTGTGTGCTCCTCTGGGACCACACAATGTGCATCACTGCAGGAAAAACGGCATTTACTTTTAGAATCTAAGAGGTACAAATACTAATTTGCCATTTTGAAACTAATTATATAGTGTTTATTTAGAAAGAAGTGTGAGCTTCTTTCTTATACACAGAAAACTCAGTGAATGTAAGGAATTAAGCACAGGGATGCCATCAGAAATTGAGTGCCTTCATAGCAAAACCAGGAGAGTAATTTTGGTACAGAAGAAATCAATCTGGCATTCCTGCTTTTATACCAGGACCTTCCATCAGTCATCAGAATGGTATAAAACTGGCTGATTCAGATAAAGATGCAGAACAGGAAAAGTACACATAGAAACAATTCAATTCAATACTTGTTAAGATAAAGTAGTCTAGAATCAACTACAGAGACTTCTTACAAGCCAAGTCTGAGAAAGAAATAATGTTTTGGTTACAGAACGATTTAGTAATTCACGAAATTACACTGGTCTTTGGACAATTAGTTAAATTGATCTTGCAGATCTACTAAACTGCAAACAACTACTATGATAAAAAAAATTTAAAATCTATCACACTACTATCCCTTCTTTGCTGAAAAAATGTAACAGTTGTTATTTTATTAAACTTAAAGATATCCTGACTTTACCCTCCTTGAAATCCACAGCTAAATAACGGGTCACTTGAGGCAGAAGTTCAAAAGAATGCTCAGCTTGAAATAATTAACAAAAAAGCTTGAATAGTTTCAAATACTAGTCACCATAAAGTTTTATCAGCGAACACGTATTAGAATTTAAAAAAAAAATTGTTTCACCTCATCAAAATTTACACCCATGAAGTAACTGACTCTACCACAACAACAACAAAACTTGTCTAATACAGAAGCTACTTCTGATTGTAGCAATAATAATGAAAATACTTCTGATTTTTGAAAGCACCACAGTCACTTCAGCTAAGCACCACTGGGGACAAAAGCAGCAGTTCCACAGCATGAAAATAGTATTTTCTAACAGCACTCTACAAAAATCCATACACTGCTGTATGTTTACATAAAATTGCAGTAAAATTTCTCCCTCAACCGACTTGCTTTTCCAACACATTTCCCATGAAACCATGCAATTATGGCACTCCTGAAAAGGGGAACTGTTTATTAATCTTCCAGAAATGTTTAAAAAGTGATGTTTACATGCAAGTAGCCTACTAGATTTAGGAAGGAAAGTTGAGAACTGAAAAGGCAAAAGGGGAACAGCGGAATTGAGAGCTGGGATGATTCTGCTCAGCCACAAACTCAAGTCTAACAGTTTGCAGATCATGCAAGTGGTTAATGGCCTCTATTAAAGTAGCAGACCCGACACAGAGGCTCAAGAGAAGCCACAATTATTACAACAAAAAAACAAAGAACGATTTTTGCCTGCAGCACACGATTTAACACAGGCAGCAGCAAAGGCTGGAAACTTCTCCTTGCTGATTTTCATCGTTGTAACAGAACTAGATTAACACGTGTAACATTTTAGTTTCTGTCCCTCAGTAATTACCAGCACCAATTACCATACCGAGAGTCATACAGTGATTACATCGTGATGAGAGCAGTGAAACAGAAGGATTTAACACCACTGTTTGAAAGGGTATAAACAGTAACTACAATACTTAAGGGTATGTGAACATTTGTAAAAGTAACAGCATCGTTGTGACACTCTTGGGACAACAACCACCACGCTAGAAAGCACAAGGCTGTCAACAGTTAACCAGCACCTGAAAGCAGCCCCTGCTTTGCCTAGAACCAAATGCCTCTCAACGTGTTCAAAGTCCAGTTGTATTATTTTTAACTCCAATGGATAAAACCCAACGAGTTCTGGAGACACCAGTCACCTTTCCTAACTATGTTCCTTACGTAACAAACCTAGCGCTGCAGGCCACGTGCATCCTCCACAAGTCACTAATTAGGAACTCCTAGCAGAACCAAAAAAAACCCTCCCAAAAACCAAATCCAAACTTTTCAAAAGTAACTAAAGAGGTTAAACAACACGCTCAGACTTCTTTAGTGACACTGACAACTCAGCAGGCATTCACAAGGTAGCAGTCTTTTGAGTTTTTAAATCAAAGTCCATAATGGTTTCAGAATGGTCTGTATGGAATTCACAGAATCCCAGAATGGTTTGGATTGGGAGGGACCTTAAAGATCATTCAGTTCCAACCCCCTGCCATGGGCAAGGACACCTCCCACTAGACCAGGTATTAATTCTTAAGCACATGAATTAATCAGGCAATTAGAAACAGCATTTAAAAAGTACTAGTGACAGAAGAAAGTCCATCAAGTTCTATTAAACAAAAGGATGTAGATACCATTCCACGTTTATGCTAAGCCAAGGAAATTCCAGAAACTGGGAAAGCAGACTGGAGGGAAAGGGCTGCTCTTCCCTGCTTTCCTTGGTTTTTGCATCTTTCTCAAAGTTAGCAAGCACCAACAGATCCTTCAGGATAGATTCATCCTCGCCTAAGACAACCTGACTCTTCAGTAAATCAAACACACAAAAAGCCAACAAAACACCACAAAGAACACAAAAACCATTGAAAAATCCCTTGCTTCCCAAACGTCCGTACCTGTGGAAGTGCAGTATTGAGCTGCCTCTGCAAGGAATCCCTCTCATGGCCAACCTCATGCAGCTTGCCCTGGGTGAGTGCGAGCGTCTCCTGAGTTTCTCTGAGCGTTTCCAGCAGGCGATCCCTTTCCTCCAGCATGGACACCATTAACTGCTCAAAGTGGGAATCAGCATCTGACTGCAGCGGGGAACCTGAACCGTGGCCTCCATTTCCCCCGGCGGGAATCTCGGCCTCACTGATGGTTGGCATCACCTCACACATCATCTTGAAACAAAGCGAGACAAAACAAAGGCCAGAAAGTTCGGTCAAACAAATCTGAACAGGAACTTTTGAGTACTGCCCATAATACCCACTTAGCTCTCCCCACGACAGCATCAGCAACGGCTGCCAGCACCTTGGTGTTTGCCACTATTTCATTAACAGTGGAGAAAAGGTACACAGTCAACTTAATCAAGGCTTCACTTCATAATGAGAATCTCGTGACTTCTTGCAAAACCCGATTTTTGCAGCTACGTCTCAAACTGTGACCTCATTTTAATGGATTTATGTTTTTGTGAGGAGTAAACTGCTGCCGAGATCTTTAAAAAAAAACAAAGATAAGGCACTCAGCCTGCCACCAAAAATTATACACTTCACCCAGTAACTGATTACACTGCACATTTTGGGAATCATTATCTGCTTCTTCCACTGCTTCAAACGTACAAAGATTGTATCTAAAACAGTACTTTGAGCTTGCGTTGCCTGTAGAGGGTTTATGGTGGTGAAAGTGATGTATATAAATGAGTGGTAAATCCAAACAGTCCGGTTCGGGAGATAAAAACATGTAAAGGAAGCTATAAAGCAAAAAATTCATTCTGAAGCAGTAGCAGCTGTCAATGTGGACAGCAAAAATAAAGGTAAGCAAAAATAATTAAAGGCAGAGGATGAATACAGTTAATGCAAACGGGAGCACTGCACTACTGGAAGTGAGCACACTAAACTGGGAGCACCTTTCACAGACCCTAACAGAGCCCTAACCAGAGCTAAGGCATCAGGTTTTTAAAAAGCATGGAAAAAACCCACTCGTGTAATTACTGCACACTGAACCGCCAAGGAAGCTCTTCAGGCAACCCCTCTCAGAATCACAAACCTACGAGAACTTAAGGCAAAATCGGGAAAAGTAGCTCCCCCAACCTCTCAGGTACCACAAACCTTGTTCTCAGCCTTAAATTTCACACTCGTATCTGAAAATTTTAAAAGAACAACTCATTCTGAGTCTTACTGTGGGTTGTCTTAATCCCTTGAAAGACTTGGAACAGTCTGAAGTGCTTCGTAACATTTTCATGCATGATTACGATATGCCTTGAATTTTCCCCACTACGTTATTTACCTTGCTCAATAAAACAAAAAGGCTTGGAAAACAGGCCCCAGGTTTCCTGCAGCACCAGTTCTTCTCTGTCTTAGCAGTTTTCTGTTATCCCCCAAAACCTTTTGGATTGCAAAGCACCCATCCAGCTCCAGTCCAATGACTGTTTAATCGAAGCACGTGAAAAAAAAAATAAACCTGCCGAGGAAAGAGCAGATCCAGTAAAAAGCAGCAGCTTCAGCTAACTTGCCAAGTCCCCGGCACAGAAGAATGTGAAAATAAACTGTCTCAGCTTCCCATCCCTCTATTACTGGCCCATAGATCCTGCAACAGCTGGGATGGAGGAATCATGTGCTGAAGAAAAAAACCCAAAAATGTATTCCGATGCAGCGGTGCAACAAGCTTCAATAGTTCATCGCTCATAAAGTCCACTCAGGTCACAATCGTATTATTAAATAGAGTACGGACAGCAGGGGAAAACAGCACGAGCTTTCTTGTAGAGGATTTGGAAAAGCCTCCCTTCTTTTCTCTTCTATTAATTCCAACGGGAGGCTCTCCTTCCAGTTCCCTGGGTCTTAGTTCAAACATTTATAATCCCAAGAGCAGGGCGCTGGCGTCGCTTTGGAAGGCGTGCAGGGAGCGAGACCTGTTGTTTCCTCTGCACCAGTCCCGCACCCGCTCGGTCCCGCAGACGATGCTCCGCAACCGAGAGATGCAGCCCAGAGCGGGGAAAGAAAGGAACCGGCAGCTCCGGGGGGCACCGGCCCGGTCCCGCC
>VYXC01005426.1:576858-593702 GCA_013397175.1 Platysteira castanea
CGGGCGCGGGGCGGGATCGCGGCGCCTCGCCCGGCCCCGGCTGGCCCAGCCCGCTCCCAGCGCCTCGGGTGCCCCGCGTTCTTCTCCTGTGCCGGTCACTTCAGTTCAGGAAGGACACTGAGGGGCTGGAGCGAGTCCTGAGGAGGGAATGGAGCTGGGGAAAGGTCTGGAGCACCAGGAGAGGCTGAGGGAGCTGGGGGGCTCAGCCTGGATAAAAGGGGGGGACGTTAGCACTCTGTACAACTCCCTGACAGGAGGTTGTGGCCAACTTGGTCTCTTTCCCCAGACAACAAGTACAGAACAAGAGGACATAGTTTTGAGCTGCCAGGGGATGTTTAGGATGGACATTCGGAAGAATTCCTTTGCAGAAGGGTGATTAGACATTGGGATGAGCTGCCCAGGCAGGTGGTGGAGTCAGCAGCCCCGGAGGTGTTTAAGGACAGACTGGACACGGCACTCACTGCCATGGCCTGGCTGACACGGTGATGTTGAGTCACAGACTGGACTCGATGATCCCAGAGGTCTTTTCCAACCTAATTCCAACAGATTCTGCGATTCTGTGGAGCGGAGCCACCAGGTCCCAGCAGAGCTCCAGAGAGGGACAGCTTCACTGACAGCCTGTTCTCCACAGGAGACTGGGTTTGGCTACACTGACTATTATTTTTCCAAAACACTGTGTAAAAGTTTTTCCACTTGCATTTCTATAGCTTTTACTCTCTTCCTGGAGCCTTCACTGTGCCAGTGAGTTGAAGGTTGAAGGGTGCGGACAAAGCTTAGAAAACACTCTTTCCTCTCTTCACGTTTGTGTTACCACCCTGAATAGAGCATTTGCGTTTTGCACCCTATTGTTGCTTTTACAGTGGAAAGCTCTAAAAGCCATCAAGGGCCAGTTACACAGACAGAGGTAAGTCATGCCAAAAAGCAGCAGTCCCTGCACAGACGGTTTTGCAGATTTGTGGCTGGATTATGCGGATTAATTTGTAAACACAACGTCCTGACACCTAGCACTGGATAGAAAGGATCACTAAGGAGTCAGTCTTCCTTTCCCAACATACGAAATTCTTTACAAGTTTACTACATTGTGCTCTTTCCCTTTGCTATCTGATTCTTCAGAGTGAATCCAGGTCACATTTTTTAAGCTTTCCCCCTACAGCTGTGAGGTCTAGGTTACTTTTTTTTTCTTCTGAAGTTTCTAATGTAATCTCATGACTCTGGGAGCTGGAACTTGGAGGAAAAAGCCAAATATGACGAGGCACATTCGAATCAGGAGTTCTGCCCAATATTGGTTAGCACAGATTTAATGCTGAATAACTGAGATCTGACTTTTCAATGTAGGAAGCGTAGCAAAAAGGTTTCAAAATTAATTGTTATGAATTAACCTGTACATAGATGAATGCTTTTATTTATATGCTTTGATCCAGATTACCTTCAGTGGATGAAGAAGACTTCAGGCTAAGCAGCTGCCAGGGCAGCATCTTCAAAATAACCCCCTCCAGCAAAACCAAAACAAGGCTGGAAAATAAATTGGAATGTATGGCTGTGTGAACAAACACCATTTCACTTCAACTCATCATACATAAAAAATGAAAATCAATAATGTTGGTAGAAAGATTGATTTGGCCTGATTTGATTTGTGTTCAATATGTGAGTCAAATGGAGACCTTGTGGAAGAAAGGGCAAAAGGTTAAAGGCTGTAACGGGCACAGAGTTGATCATCTCTCTCAAACTGGACACTGCAATATATCCAGTCAGATTAACTGATCTCAGAGCCAGGTCATGTGGAATAAATTAATACATGAACCTCGGTATTCACATAGATCCTAAAGCATGGAATTACATTTTCTCTGAGTCTGGGATGCCCTGGAATGTGTGTTTTTCTTCTGAAACTAAGTTTTGTTTTGTCCTTAAATGGTTAAAACCAAAACATGAAGATTTGTACCGTGCTATAATCCTGCTTCATTATGAAAGCAAAGAACCTACCACACAATTCTGAATTGAGACTAAACATGGATGAGCTCCGTATGTTAATTTTCACTTCCCCCAGTTTGTTAACGAGGCACAGACACATTCAGCTTGCTCAGCTCCTCACAGCCGTGGTTGGATTTCCCATCTAAGAGGTTTTAGCTGCAGACCCTCCTCAGCCTCAAAGAGTTGTCGCCTTTATCTCTGTCGCCTTCAAATCACTCTGTACACAGGTTTCAGGGGAGGGTGGAAATGCCAGTGGTTAGGCACTTTCTTGTGAAATGGGTTTCAGCCTCGGGTGGAAACAGAGTTCTCATGGCATATAAATGTCTGCTATAGGAGAAGGAGGCACTGTAAAGAGCCAGGTATTTATTCATGCCCAGAAAGATGGCTTAGTCCAGGAGGGAACCTACATCCAGAATGTGGAATATGCCTCCCACGTGGCATGCTGCAAATACCTTCCTTAGGCACCACGCTCTGTGAACGCCACACAGGGCCCAGACCGTGGATACAGCAGAATTTCTGAGATGCCCCAAAAATACCTGAAAGGCCTGACCTTAAAGCCAAGTGCTACTCCCATGTGCAGTCCACCAAAGCCGGGACCAGATCAGCGTAGGGCCAGGACTTGAAATTCCAGAGAAAAAAGTGAATAACCAGATCTTTGCATAATGCTCTGTGCTGCACCAAATACACATGGAATGATCAGTTCAGAACTCCCAGGCTCTGCAAATACCAAAATATTTCTCAGTCCTATTCACTTTGTAGTACAAGGAAACAGTTTCCTTTTTTTTCCTTCCTCCTGGGCATGTAACCCAGGATATACCATCTGACACGAAGAGCACCAGCAGCTCAGATCTTTTTAATTAAATGAGTGTGATGTCTCTTTTGTGAGTTCAGCAAGAGGTCTGGTTCCCTGTCCATGTCATTTAGTGAGACGTAACACTTGTGGAAGTGTCTGGGAAGAGCCCCACATACATCAGCTGACAGCAATGCAATCAGTTCAGAGACCCAGGTTAAATCTCCCTCCACTCTTTGCACCTCAAAAACCACACGCTGAAATTCAAACAAAGGCTGTTAAAAACAGGGAGGGGGTGGGGGGAAAAATAGGTTTCCTTTCCTGTCACATGATAAATTAGATCCTAATGTTTATCCAAGCTCAGCAAAGCAGCCAGCTCTTCCTGCCAGCCAGGGCTGCGGGCTGAGGTGTGGGGTCGGGCCGGAGCTGCCCTGCCGTGGGCTCTGAGGACAAACACCTGCCCGCCTCTCCCGCTACCTGCTCTGCCCACTGAGGGCTTCACGCTTCATTTCTGCTGAAATTTCCTTTGTGAGCCTCAGAGCCACCCCACGCTAGCACAAAAGCTCTGCTGAAAATAGTCTAAGATCGCCTGCACAGGTTTTTTTTCCCCTCCGAGCCGAGCTGATGGTACCTTATTTACTCCTTGTCCTTTACAGATGACTTAATGACTTAGCAGCAAAATGCATTCTGAACACATCTCAGGCATTTTATACCAAAATGAATAGATGCAAGGACGGGATTTTTGCCAGCAGCACTGATTATCCTTTTGTCAGTAGATAGACGTGACCCGGACCATTCTGTTACCGTAAAAAACCATCTCCAGAGGTTGCTAGACAGAGGAGACACCTTGCCTGAGGGAGAAGGAATGAGAGGGAAGAGGCTGGAAGGTGGCCTGTGGAGAAGAGGACGGAGGTAATTAATGGTTATGCCCATGTATAAAGATAAGTGCGCCAGTAAATGTGTCAGCCCTTGGGCAATGGAAGCCACGACTTCTACAAACCCCGACACAGTTCTTGACATTGACATTTTATTTATATAATGTGGGTCTACGTGGATCTATGCCGGATTCAGGCAGGTGGGAATTGGCTGCTCTGAAGCTGAAGAGGGTTTTCGAGTTGGTCTTAGGAAGAAAAGTCTCCACAAAGCAACTGGAGACATGGAGAAGATTCTTAAAACACCAGATGAACTTACACAATTTATTTTACTGGGAATCATACCTATGTCAAGACCGCAAGTATTTTTCAAATTTAGCTGTTACTCCTGCAACCAAAACCACATATCCTCACTCAAGTACAAACCTGCTGAACACAAAAAGGCTTTCAGCTTGGTTTCAGCTTCAGTTGTGCAATTTGCAGTTCAGAATTATTGCAGCTGTTGTCTTTTTTTGTATGGATTTACAGTGGCAGAAATCCCCTTGAGCTAGAAAGAATTTCTAAAGCCAAGTATCATTTATTTCAATCTGAAATGAAGTACACCCCTAATATCTAATGCAAACGTAGTACATTCCCTCAATGTAGATTGATTTCAGCACGTCTTCAGATAGTTTATAGCTATAATGAAAGGTGTCAACCTAAAAGTGCATTTAGTTGCAAGTTCAGGGCAATGGAGTTGCACATTATTTAGTTAAGCATTTTAAAGAAGATAATATTTTTCAGAAAGGCCATATTCATGTGACGTAGCTGTGAATGATATCGGTAGAAGAAACTGAAGGATTCAGAACCAGCTGTGATAATGCAGCTCCTGCCTAACTAGAACAGGTCTGGATACATTCCACCTGGCTGACCACCTACAGCACGAACCCATTTACCCTGGGTTGCCCCTGTAATCAGTGGAGCAAGAGAGCCACTCCATGGGAGGAGTGATTCAGACCTTTGGTGTGGTCCATGAATCACCTGCTCGAGGTGCCTGTCTGTTCCCATTGACTCCAGAGGGAGCCCAGGGCAGCCGGACTCTTGCCGTGGGAGCTGCGCTCGGATGTCTAAAGCAGCATGAGATGAATCTGGGTGCTGGATGCATGTGAGATCAGCACAGCTTGTTGCTGCAGGAAAGCAAGGGAAATGAATGTGGCTGTGCACAGAAATGAGCAGGGCCGTCCCTGGCTTCACTGCTGCGGATTGAGCAGCCCACGGTTTGTCTGTCTCGGTAATTTCGGCTGGTCTGCAATTCAATTACCGTGTTTGCAAGACTGGAGCCTAGAGCGTCAGAGCCATGGCAGCCTCTCAGGGTTGAGAATCATAGAAACACAGAATGGTTTGGGTTGGAAGGGACCTTAAAGATGATCCAGTCCCACCCCTGCCATGGGCAGGGACACCTCTCACTGTCCCAGTTTGCCCCAAGCCCTGTCCAGCCTGGTCTTGAACAGCTCCAGGGATGGGGAGTCCATAACCTCTCTGGGCAACCCATGCCAGTGCCTTATCACCCTCTCAGCAAAGAATTTATTTCTTATATCCAATCTAAGCCCATCCTCCTTCAGCTTGAGGCCATTCCCCCTTGTCACTCCATGCCCTTGCCCAGAGTCCCTCTCCATCTCTCTTGTAGCCCTTTTAGGTACTGCAAGGGGCTCAAAGGTCTCTCCAGAGCCTTTTCTTCTCCAGGATGAACAGTCCCAACTCCCTGAGCCTGTTTTCATTCCAAGAGAAAAGAATGATGTTATTTCTATTCCGAACCCCCAGTATACGCACACGCTGACCCCAGAGCGAACTCTACAGACACTGAGCCTTTCACCTCTTCTCCTCTCAGGACCACAAAAGAGAACAATCGGGTTCTACCTGGATCACTTCAATACTGAGGCTTCAGCTTTTGGCATGTTTTGAGACCCGCTAAGAGAAAAATAAAAATATCACATTATTTTAACAATATGTTTAATAAACTTTATAAATAGTCTAACTACAGAAAAAAAAAAAAGGATTTGCATGTGAAGTGTGAAGTAACACTTCTATTCCTGTAAATCAGTGTTTGAAGGAAAAAAATAGGGGTTTTTTTCTGCTCTGTCTGCTATGCAAAGGCTCCTACTGTTTCAAGTGGCTTTGGAGTACGCACTAAGCAAAGTGGCCCACGATTTCTATGTACTCAGTGTCCTCTACTATTAGTCCTTCATACTGTAGCAAAGTAGATAAAAGCATTTGAAAAATAAAGAGATCTCAAATAGCACTTAAGCCTATTTTTAATCCTTACCTGACTAGATTTCAAGTGATAACATACCTTTCATTACACGCACATTGCCTGCATGAAGTTGTTTGCAGCAATCACCACGTTCATTATTCAGATGCACACTGAATGGGAGCATTAACCTGTGTGTGTGAAGATGACAGTGTTGGGAAGGCATTAGTCCCAAATCATACGTGTGGGACAAGGCTGAAGGATTTTTCTGTGCAACCAGCTTCAGGCAAATGAAAATGTAAATAACACAAATGAAAATGTAAATAACACTTTCAGTGAATCACCAGTTTATGTATGAGCTAAAATGTTTATTTTCACCGTTTTAGAACCCCTCACTGTCTTCACAGTATTTACTGGGAATATTAATTTGCTAAAATGAATTGGCTGAGATGGTGGCTAAAAACCAACGCGGCCTCAAAATGAAGTCATAAAGCAAACTGCAACAGATAAAAATTATATAAACTACGGACACTTGCAATGGCAACAGTGTGTTTGGCAAAAAAACCATCTCCAGTTTCAAGGTGAACCTAAGGCTAAGATGAAATTGTCTGCCAATAGATATGGAGCATTAAAGTGCTGTCAAAGTTCAGTTCCCAATATTATTTCCTGTTCTGACAAGTAGCAGTTCTGCCTAGGCAACCAGGTCGTTTGAGACTAAGTCTCACCTTTGGAATTTGGAGAAGAAGGTTACTAGGTCAGGATCCGACAGGGAAAATGAGCATAGGTATAAGCCATTTAATGGGAACCATTCAGCTCAGACCACCTACCAGCAGCCTAAAGCAGCAGAGTGACATTTAAAAGCAATCAGAGGCAGAAGAAAACCCTCGGGGAAAACAGACAATACTTCAGAAAAAAGCAGCTCTACATTCGCCAGAGGGAAAAAACCCAAGACCTTTGGGAACAGTGCTCAAGTCGACTTGAAATAAATATCAAGAAAAAGAATGGAAATATAAGTGGGGCTTCTTTTCAAGTAAATTCCTTCCCCACCTGCTTCTGTATTGCCCTGTCCTTACCCATCAGTGTTGTCCCTGTGCTGGAAGTGGTCTCACCCCTTAGCTTTTGAAGAAAATGCCTTAACTTTGAGCAAAATTCCCTGCCAATCCATAAACCCAGAGCACACAGGACACAGCCTGGGTGAGGCACACTGTGGGGAGTTGATCCTCATGGAGAAGGCAGGATCCTCTCTCATGCCAACAGGAGCAGGAGCTGCCTTTGCACTGCTTTGCTCACGTGGGTTATCCCTACTGCTGCACTCACAGTGCCCTAAAGTAAGGCAGTTTTAGGATTCCTGTCTGAAATCATAATTTCAGTGCTGCTACGATATCCTAATTTTGAGATTAATGTGTTAAGGCTGCTTAAGTCCTTGTGGAACCATCTTTCTTTTTTAATAATGAATAAAAGCACGGTGAAGCTTTGCATCCTTTCTTGGCTGGCAGAGCATCTGTTACTACTCTGGCCCAATTTACCTTCCCTCTACATGGAAATCTCCTCTTATGGTCAGCTCACACTGCCTCCTCCAGCTGGAGCCAGGCTTTGTGTGTGCAGCTTGTGCTGCTCAACCCATCCCTGCGGGTCACTCCGAGTTCAGGCCCCTTATAGGAATGTCTTTACCTGCACCTGAGGTTTCATCCAGTGTGTCCTCAGCTGCCACTGAGGTCTCCACGTCTAGTTTTTTGACTCAGCTACCAACAAAAGGTTTGTCCCTGCCTTGTGCCAGATAACACTATTAGTCACTCAAGTGTTCCTTTTCCCTTTTTCTGTTTGCCTGAATGCCTTGTTCCTTTGCACAGAGGTATTTACACAGCTTTTGTCAAATTACAATTAATTAAGGCTGGCTGTTACTAAATAAAAAGTCATGTACTATCTAGGTGCCTAAGGTGAGGTGGCATGGCACGTAACTTGGAAAAAAAACCCAAAAAACACGAGGAAAAGGTATGAGAGGTTGTCCTCTCCCTGCCCTTGGTTAGGAATCATCATTTCTAGGAAGGTGGACAAACAGCTGAATAAACCATGTTGTTGTTCTACACTAATCCTTAAATGAAGTGAGCATAACACGTGTAAGATATAAAAGGGAATAACTCATAACAGAAGAAACCAGCAGCCCTGATATTGTTCATCCGTGCCGTAACAAGCAGGGGAAACGCTTTATTTCGAAGCGGAATTCCCTGTTCTCCTGAACACAGTTCACAGGAAAGACCCTTTGACCACACCATCTGTTTGCAGTGTAATCCACATCTGAAAGAGTCAACAGCAATATTGACTCACGAGCTGGTTCTAGCTTAGGCCTGCGAGTTAAGCTCCCGCACCACACTTAAGCTTTTGCACAAAGAGCTACAGGAACGCTTCTCACCTTTTCCTTTCGTGTCACACAATCAATCATCCCGTACTCCAAACACAGGTCAGGTCCTCCCCGAAATGCAAACAAACTTATACCTTCCCTTTGTCTCTCCAACAGCTTTAAATAACAATGCCGAAAACTTCCAGGAATCATTAGCATTTCTTCATGCACAAATGGGAAGTATTAAGTCTAGCCAAGGTGAGATTAATCTGGCAGTTTCCGTCTGGTGAGGTGCTGCCCTCCCCACAAAAGCCATCGAGGAACTTGGCACTAACTCGATCTTTGTAGTTCTGACCTGCGAAGCCCAAGGCTGAAGTGGCAGGGACTCACCCTCCAGTGCTGGAATCATTTAGGGCACTGGAAAAGCACCAGCAGTGAGAGAAGAACTCTTCCATTCACTCTGGCCACGTATAATTTCTAGATTTTTACTGTTAGATGGTTTCCTCGGTGTCTCCAGCTGCTGCCTGCAAAAGCAGAAGCACCAGGGAAGAGAACAGAAGGTTAATTTCAGCATCACAGGTTTTGTATTGACCCAAAACACTAGACTGAAGGAAAATGCTGCAAATCACAGTAACTGCTGTAGTGTACATTAGGAATTAAGCCAATGCTTGCATTTAAACCTACGAAAATAAAACAATGACTCAAAGTGACTCCTGCTCTGGCTGATCCTGGAGATGCAGCAGCTGGCTCTGAATTTGTACTTGTTTTTAATGCTTTGGCCCACCTTTGTTTCTAACAAAATTAGGCTGCTCTTGGAGATTGCCATAGGGATATATTTCCTCACAGATGCCATATAGAGCATATAAGGGACAGACAGAAGTCGGAGAAGCAGTATTGAGAAATAGCCCTGTCAGGAAAATCCTGTTTTCCAGATTATATCAAATAACTTTACTGAGGGGGGTGTGTGTATGCATTTGGATACACACACTCTACACACACAGATACGTGGATATACACACACAAGCATATCAGCATTTGGGAGGCACGTCATTTTCAGGTCCAATACTTTCTTTCTCTCCTGTAATTAAATGTGCAGTTTCCTCTCACCAAAATAACCTGGCACCAGTTTGATTTTAATATATCTTTAAGCCATGTACAAACAGTGAGGTTCCTTGCATGAATATTCAGCACTTACCTGCCACATGCCCATGGATATTCAGCAAATAAAGGAATATTCAGGTATAAGTGATACAACAAAAAGTTCTGCAGTACCATTTGCTGTAAGCAGAATCATCAAATTTTATGCCAGCCAAAAGAGTGATAATTTAAATTTTTATCTCTCAAATCCAGCAATGCTTTGCTGGATTGGGTTGTTTTATGCTGTCAAGATCAGGATCCTGACTCCCAGTTTTCAGTGCTCATGGAGATAGCATGTCTCAGTTACAGCCAAAATGCTGCAGAAAAGCCTCTGTGTACAGACACCAGCTAGGTCGTAGCAGGGTTTCCGAGTGCACAAAGGACGGGCTTTTCAGCTCCTAGGGTTCACTTTGGTTGCATGATTTAGAGGCTTTTTTTGTCTGCCTTTAATAATGCCACCTTTGTAGTACCGAAATACACGGCCGAGAGAAGCTGGCAGCTCTCTGTGGCCGGCAGCTCCCCCGCTCCCTCCCTTTGCACGGAAAAGAAATAAACAAACCCAAACCACTGCTGCTGTGACATCTGACATGGTAATGATCCAAAACCAGGATACTCCCTGACCTGCTTACAGGTGCCCTGGCAGTTCCATCCGTGCCCATTTTTCCCTAGCTGAGGTTGTTGTATCTGATTTGAATGCATTAAAAACCGCTGGGACAGGCTGCCTGAATAACCAGGGGTGATTCAAGAACTGTCAGAGCCCTCTTCAAACCACCAAGAAAACGAGTGTTTGTCCTCCCTCAGGCCTGTGTGCTGGAATTATTCAGCATTTAATGATGAGTTGGGGGATGAGTTTGCGGGAAGGAGATAAGGGATGAAAGTAACCTTTTAAAGGAGAAAATGGGACAAGCCTGTGGGGCACTCCAAGTACCCTTTAAATAAAAGAAACTGGGATCTGATTTCTCTGTAATTCCTTCTCTAATTCCTCTGAATTAGCCTGTGGGAACTTCTCAGCCCTCACAAAACAAATTGAGCTCCCCACAAGCCAGACCCGAGGAACAGACATCAGACTTGCTGGTGAGACCCCTTCTGGCAGAAGACGTGGCTCAAGCCTATTTGAATCACCCATTATTAAAGAAATCCCCTTCAAAAAACGTCAGCTCAACCTGAATTCAGGTAAACCTAATAGTAATACCCCATAAACCAGTGAAAATACTGACCTAGGAAATGGACAAGCACTGTGTGTGAAAGCAAACTCAGGATTTTCAAAGGGGCTGGTTGACATTAAAGTTGGTTGAATAGCTGTGTGATTGCATCTTCTCTGAGACTGTTGCTCTAGACACCTCTGAAAACCTTAATTCACAGGAATGAAGTCTGCCTTTGGCTTTCAAGCTGCAAAATGATCTGGTCCTTTCACACTGCTCAGCATCTTACCCAGTGGAAGTGATTACTGAAGAACCAGGAATTTCTAGAGCTGTGGATTTCTCTCTCTGATGAGGTTTTCCGCATTCATTCCCACTTTAAAGCAAATTAGGCGAAAGAAGGAGATATTCCTGGGGAGAAAATCATGATCAGGGTACTTTATGCCATGCTCCAGCTGCTTTTAGTTACCCCCAGTGGCTGGAGGGAGCACAGGCATCAGTTCCATATGCTGAGGAGCTCAAGGATTATTTGGAACCTTGGCTAAGCACTTTCATTCCCCAGCATTTCATTTGTGTACTGGATGCAGGGTAGAAAAAAGAGGTCCCATCCACAGAATTCCTTTTACAATCAAAGGCCAGGGTGTGGGAGTGCCTCTTGCTCAGGTCTAACATGAAAATAAGGGGTTTAAATTCTTACTCAGCCCCTGAGTCACGTGAGAAAAAGTTCGAAGCGAGTCAGGGCTGGAGAGCTTTAACCATGAAATTCCAGGAATTAAGGGGAATTCACTTTACTGCATGAAGTGAAGTGCCTTATTGACACAGTCCTCTAAAACACAGTGCAACATTTAATAGCCCTGAAAATTCACAGGCCAGATGGGGGATTTGACATTCTGATTTAAAGATTCAGCCATTAGTTCTTTAGCATGAAGCTGGTGCTTGTTTTTTTTTTTTTGGTAAAAAGTAGAATATGGTTTACAGAAAACTGTAGGAGCAGGTCCACAGTGAAGAAGTTATTTAGGTGGTGTTTAACAGAGCTGCACGCAGCCGTTAGCTAGAGATGTGCACTTTGCTGGCTTTACCTCTAATTAGTTTTAATTCATCTGCATATATATTAGCTGCTTCATGCACAAACATGCAGCTACACACACGGGCTGGAGCTTTAGAAACAGAAATGGAAGCACCACGTGCTAAACTGGTGCTGAGGACACACCAAAAAAATTTATGTTTCTTAACATTTAGCCCTGCTCTCTCACATGTCATGTTCCAGGGAGAAGCGGAACCAAGGGAATCTGCCAAGAAATTTCATTTTCTATTCCTGCCCTCGGATTTTGGGTTCCTGGCATGGTCACTGAGCGGAGGCTGCAGCAAATCCCACAATTAGTCAGAGCTCCCAGCACTGTGCGGCTGCCTGGGATGGCCAGGAGGCAGCGTGCTGCAGCCACATGCCCGTGGACTGCCGTGCACTCGGATTGCCATGGCAACCCCGGCTTTGGGGGGAATTCAGGCTACCCCGGCTTTCCCACGTTAGGGACTTCACAGCCAAGAAGCTGTGAATAAGTTCTGCTTACGCCGAGCAGAACATAAATTAAACAGTGTGGGATGTGAGGCTCAGACCTGCCAGTGCTGCACCCTTTTAATTCACATTTTCTCGGCAATTTTTGTTCGAAATCTGGCAATATGCCTGGGAGTGACAGAAAGCACCTCTCAGGAGATGACTGGGAGGGAAACAAAGATAAGATTTAGCTCAATTGTTCACATACAGACATTAATGGCAAAAACAGTTTTATAGTTTCGTTTTTATGTCAAACCTTTCTCACACTTCATATGCTCACTGTCTATAAAATCTAGTACTGGGTTTGCATACAAAAATCACCAACTTTTGTACGGAAATTTAATCTTTATACATCCCTTTAGACAAACTTTTGCCACAGGTGGTGTGTACCCTTGCAGAATAGCTGCTACAACCCTTTTAAAAGTTAGACCACAATAAGAACTGCTCCCAGATTAAATTCTGCAAACCAATTTCTTTTTTTTTCAAGTTAATACTCCTGCTGGGATCAATAGGAATAGCAGAATTAAGAAACCAAAAAGAAAACATTATAAAAATCACGAGCATTTTTAATGGCAAGGTGATTGCTTTCTGTAGAAGTTCTCGAAAGCCAAGCTCGTCTGTAAGTAAAACCCCTCCCACACAAAGTCCCAGTCGGGTGGTTTTCACATCTCCCGTGACAATGGTCCAGTTTTATGTTTGTGTAACTTCACACAGCACCAGAGCCTGCTCTGAAGCCTTCAACCTTATGTAGTAAATAAAAAATACCAGTCTGACAACTTTTTGAAGCATTCAGCAGAGACACAAAGTTGATGTTAAGCCGCTTTCCTTAGCAAAGGCACTTTTTTATTACACTGCACTGGAGACATCTCAAGACCTCCCTTGGAGCTGTTATTTTTTATAGAGTAGAGAACACACACAAAACCCTTCACTTTGCTACAAGAGCTGCTTACTGAGAGCTGCCTGGAGTGCTGTGAGCTGCCCCCAGCGCAGCACAGCAAACCAAAAGAAAGGAGAGCTAAGCTGCCATCGTTAGTTCCTACAGCTCCATGCAGGAACTGTACACACAGAGCCCTTGGAAACCCATGAAAAGGCTTTCATCTTCCAAACCCCATCAGATCAGAGAAATTACCAGATCCAAACTCGACCAGGATGGCCCAGCTTCAGGGATTTTAATGGTGTCTATTACATCACGCTTCACAAGAACAAGCCTGTTGTTCTCTCTTCAGCCTGCTTTAAGAAAGGCATGTGTAATGCTCTCAGGAATGAGGCAGGAGCAGGAATGGTTCTGTGGACGGGACTATTTCATGATTAAGAGTTGGTTCCACGCAGATTCCCACGCAGAGACCTGCGTGACTCTGCCTTTCCCAGCAGCTGAGTAAAGCTCAGCTTCCTTCTCCCCGAACCTACAGTTCCCGGGACACATTGCAACACAGCCTGTTCCTGTGAAGCAATCCTCAGCTACAGCTTTTATTGAAACACAGGTTCTCCAGAAGTTCCTGAGCCTTTACTCACAACTCCTTCCCCTACCCCTCAGCTCACCCCCACAATTCCTATTTTTGTGGCTGAAATGGTGAACTAATTTCTCTCAGTGACGCCAGAACACCAAAACACTGGTAGAGAAAAGCAATAAATCAAAGAGGAAAGACAACCTAGAGAAATATTTGTGCTGCAACACATTTTAAGGACAGAGGTGATTCATGCAGAAGAAGAAGGGCACAAGGCAGTGATTAGAAATAAATTTGAATTGAAAAATACTCAGCCAAAAAGCCTGAATTAAGAACATGCTGAGCGCCAGAGAGAGCTTGGAGACACAGTCTGTGTTATTAAGCTTTCTGCATTAAACAATTAAATGAAGCAATTAGATTTCAGAATGGAGACAATTATTTTAGGAATGAAACAAAGGCTGGAGGAAATGCAGCTGCCTGTGTGTGGAGAACAGAGAAAAGGAAACCAAAGCATTGCATCTGAAATGCTCACAACAACCAATTTGTGTAAGAGGGTTTTTAATGAATGGTCCAGAAAACTTATTTTAACTCAGTAATGAAAATAATGCAATTAAAAGAAAAACACCTCAATATGTGATTATAATTGATATCTTCAAAAATCATAGGCGATGGCAAGCAAGTGCTGAAAGGGACTGAGAAGCGACGTGGAAAAACAATCCTCCGAGACGAGAATTCTCCCGAGACGGCGCTTTTAACACTCCACATGGTTTGATGTGCTGTTTTCTCAAGGCTGTGAGGAAAGATGACTCTCACGAGACCAAAAGAAAAAGGTTTGAGTAATTCCTCACAGGCAGATCCTCTTGCAGAGCATCCTAAAGGATTTGATAAAACGGGTAATTAAGTTATTTGTCTTACTCATTCACAGCTTTAAGTGCAGGCTGACACTCCACAGAGCGCCCAAGCCTCTGACAATTTGTTCTGAGTCCTCTAAAAGCTGAACTTAGCTTAGACTCAACTAGAAGTCGTGCTTTTAATTAATTATAAAACAAATACAACATCCCTAGCACAGCATGGCTAGCAGAGGAGAAGGGAAGGAAGCCTACCCACAGGCAGCCTGTCTCCCAAGCACTCCTGGGACTGGATTTTAGGCTCCTGAGGGCTGCCAGAGAATTTTTGTTTCCTTACACCTCCCTGAGTGACAGCACTCAAATGCTGCTGCTGGAAAACTGCAGCCTGTTTAGCACTTCTGAGAAACTCAAAGACAAAACACTTTGCTTTTTTTCTTTAATGTCCCAAGGAGGGCACTGGTAACACAGTGCTTGTTTAGCACCACGCCTTGCTTTCAGCGTCCTTAACATCCACCTTCTCCCAGTCAGGATCCCACTGCAGACAGCAATCCCATCAAACAAGAAAAAAGCCCAGTTCCATTTATCTTGGTTTTTAAGGAATTATTTTTAATGAAATGTACACAAAATTATACAATATAAAGCTTTAATTTAAGTTATAAAAATATGTATATGAGTTCAAGGTATTTAATTTGAAAATAAAAAGATTGCCAGCTGGATCAGAAAACATTCCTTTACAAATTGCACTCTTTTCCCTCCCCACAATAAAAAGATTTTCTTTCTTTTGTTTCAGTTGATTTTGCTCTCACGTGAACAACATTTTAATCTCTCATAAAAGCAGTCTTAATTGGCCCTGAGGTACTGCACAGATTGATGCAGTCCAGGTCATTGCTTTCATACACAGTAAAAGGATGTACAAAATCTTTAGAGAAACAAGAGGTTTTCATCTTCTGAAGCAGAATATTTCTTGTAGCTGGTGAGTGCTTGACTACAACTAACAACTGATTCCTAAAATATCCTGGGTGTATGCAGTAGGCAGTAGACTCCTCCCGTTCCACATAAATCTCCTCTGTGAAGCAGAAGACTTATTAAAAGTGGGTAAGAAAAGCACTTCAGCAGAGAAATTGGACTTGGAGCTGTTGCAGAGCTGTTTCAGCACTCATAACTCATCCTGCTCACTCCAGTTCTCTGCTCTGCTCCCAAGGATTGCTCAGAGGCAGGAAGGAAAAACTCCCGGTGCAGTCCTTTTCTTTAGACACTGCAGAATGGATGGACTGGTGTCTGTGGAACAAAAACCTCCAAAACACCCGAGCTGGTCATTCAGCTGAAGCTCAGCCTCTCCTCCTGGGGGCCTGGAACTGACAATTGATACACGGGAACAAGAACGTGGAGAACTCTGCCTGCCCAAAAGGCAGACAGGTGGCAACTCCTGTATTACGCGTGGATACACCCACTGATACTTAATATACCACAGCTGGGAAGATACTGAGACTCAGCACACAACCCTGGAAGGGACCTTAAAGATCATCCAGTTCCAACCAGGGATACCTTCCACTCGACCAGGTTGCTCCAAGTCCCATCCAGCCTGGCCCTGAGCACTTCTAGAAACGAGAAGAATCATTTAGGAGAGAAAAACCCCAACTGAAATGATTTTTCTATCATGTGAACTTACACCAGTTTCCATTAACTATAGTTAAGCATTCAAGCCTCACTGTTTGAGCAAAAGGCACCGATGAAAACTTGAAAATCGTCAGTGTCACGACGTCTGTGCAGAGCAGTGACAGTTTATGTGCTGACGCCCAGCCTTTGCAGCAATAAAACCTCTTCCAGTACCTCACCAGGCACTTGGGAGGATGTTTGCAGAAACACACGATCCTGCAGCTGTTCAAGCAAGAATGATTTCAGAGGATTCTTCCCCCAGAGGCCTCTACAGCCCTGCATGTCCTGGGCTGTGCAGTTGTGCAATTTCTCCAGCCTTAGGTCAGGCGTGAAGGCCACTGACTGAAGTTTGTTCCAGATCAAAGCTGAGAATGGATCTGGTGTGGTTCACAAATCCTGTTCCCTCTGTGAGCGGCTCACATCTCCCAGCACACACGAGCAGCCTCTGACACAGAGGTCACGGAAGGATTCCCAGCAAGGAACCCCAGACATTCACAGCTTTGAAAAGAGGCTGCTGTAAGCACCTGTGAGACACACAACCTCTTGGACAGGTTCAGGAGAACACTTCCTTCAGGATGCTGAAGGCACTTGGTGCAGACATTTGATTTCATTTTCAAACCTAGGCACATATTTTTGCCAATAATATTTTTGCCAATAATATTTTTGCCACCACAATATTTAATGTCCCTCTTGCACTGCAGTCTGAGGTTACAGTTGTCTTAATATCCTTTCATGGGGAGAAAATATATTTGACAAATTATCGTCTAAGATATTATCTTATGCTAACTCCAAGAGAAAAGCCAGCACCCAGCTGAGAATTTTACTCCTTCTCCCTTTCACACTATATTTATAATAGGGCAAAAAAAAAAAAA